>CM042428.1:28317207-28437207 GCA_023631565.1 Gymnocephalus cernua
AGATCTAGATCCAAAACATCAGGATCAGCCAGGAGAGAGAGAGAGAGGTCCCAAGACGGCCAAGATAGTCTCAAAGTTTGTAAGAACAGAAAGTATCTGGGATTGAACATATGATTATTGCGCTGCATATTCTGCAGAAGTAACGGGATGAGGAAACTAAGTTTGTATTTATTTCATTTATTTGACTGAAGAAAACAAATTGCAAAATCATGAGCCATCAAGGGTGAGCAACAGATGGCTGTTTTTGGATAACTTTAGCTACAGTGTCAAAAACAAATCAAGGATTATGGTCATTGTTATTGATTAAGCAAGAGAAATAAGCTGCTTTAGCATACCTATAATTTAATACACCATCGTGCCATAAGAGATAGAAAACTATCAGTATGATTTATGCCATTTGCATTCCAATCTCCTGCATGTCTGCTTAAGGGCACATGTTTCATCATTAAACAACAGCGTAGACCTCTTTGACAGAATTGTTTTAGTAGAAAGAAGTGCAACTGGATCCATAAGACTAGAAAGGACTGTGTTTAAGTGACTGGTACAATTTTTTGACAGTTCCTGTCGCTGCAGTGAAAGAAAACAGGGCCACAAGCAATTGTTCACCAAGTACAGTCAAAGTTGGCTGACCAAATATGTGGCAAAAGGTAAATACATCAGCACTAACATTACAAGGACAGACTAGTGTCGCTTCAAATTTGATAAAGTGAATTGATAGCACGGATGTGACAGGAGAGACAGTCGGAGCAAAAACTTCTATACTGTGTGATAGAATCAAGTCAATGGTGTTACTGCAGCGAGTGGATTCATCTACAGACTGACACCAAAAGTTTCAAGAAATGCTAGAAAGGCTTAACATCATAGAGGATCAACGCTTCAGGTGAATATTGGAATCAGCAATAATTAAAATCTCATCAGAATGAGTAACAAGGTCCGAAATATATATTCTCTGTCTGTTTCATAAAACATAGTTGATGGAGGCTGTTTTCATTCAAGAGCCTCAAATAAGTTACATTTTATATAAAATGTGGAGGTTAAAAAGGTAAAAATAGATTGAGCCCCACCTTTTTGACTAGCCTGAGCAACATGGGCATGAGGGAAGTCAGGTGGGGAGATTTAATTTAATGGTTTAGCCATGTTTCACATAAACCAGTCATCTCCAGATTATGCTGAACAATCAAATTATTTAGTAGTATCTTTGGTAGACAGTGATCTGATATGTATACAACTAAATCAGAGGGTCTTGTTGGGACTGCAGCTTTCAGTAAAAGGCCAATGTGGATGTCAATTATGACTTATTAGTTGGAACAACATACCTTATATTATTATGTATCAGAGCTTGGGCTGGGCGATGTGGCCAAAATCTTCTATCCCAATATAGGTCATTCCATATCTTGATAATGATATAGGCTATATCACGATGTAGCAGGTTTTGGTAAAGTTAACAAATTAATAGTCTTTATGAAATAACCACGTTAAAGCCTACTTTTGGTTTTTCGACATCGCCATAGAAGCTGTATAGAAAAATATATACAATAGACATTTTCATATCGTTTTGACGGTATTGTCATATCGCCCAATCCTATCCTAGCCACCGTTTATGTTATTAGTAACGTGATATGAAAATAAAAAATTAGGCTACACCTAATATCACCTCTGGAATTATCTACTTGTTCACTACATTTGACTATATGATAATGTTCAGAAGTTAAACCTGAACTGTCATTTTCACTTGCATTGTCAATTATTTGACAAATAATTAATAGAGGATTCAAATGTTTAATCACTTTTTGTAGTTTTAGACAAACAATTATTTATCATTATTCACATAAAATAAAAGAATATGGTTGTTATTGTTCATAAACATTTATAGTCCTACATGCTGCACAATGATTTGGACACAGGAAAATAACTATACTGCATAGATTGTCAGAGCACTGCTTAACATTTAGCCAAATGTCAGTGCTGAAAAATGTAGATTAGCACCAGAACCTTTGGAAAACATTCTCTCCATGTTTTTTAGTACAGGAACTAACTTTTACAGAAAGGCTGACAAATTATGTGTTAGGCTATGTGATATGATGGGCAGTCTGCTTGGAGATGTGGGGGCGGTGCAGTCTCTCCCATCAGATGGCTGGTTAGAATCTGAATTTAATTGGCAGTCTTCACTCTGTATCATTTGCAGAATCCAACTTAGTTTGTTGTTCATGTCAGTCACATATACATCACCCTATCTCAGTCTGTTAATCTCTAATTTGTGACAATGATCTTTTTGTCCAAAATTATTGAGATGAAAGGCCTCAGGCGTGCTACATCTTAAATTTGTATTCCAACTTAAAGATGTCTTCATCATGAGCCAGCAGCCGCAGTGCGATGATGCACTGACAACTGAGTCTGTTATCTCAAAAAGTTGGAACAAAATATTCTTTCTTTTAATGAATGATCAAAGGATGACATTGTCATCCGTCAGAGGTATTGTTGTCATAAACTGACAGGTGAACATATTTATAGAATCAGACAAACTCAGACTGCTGCAGCGCTAGATATGTACTGTAATACTGGTAAACCTCCTGGGAAGCCGGTGGTTGATTCACGTTGGTTCAGGTTAGTTCAGCCGTAGCAGTTTGGTGATTACGATTTCTTTTTGAATTGAGCAGCTGTAAATCGTACAGCGTGTTTTGTATCCTGAAAGCCATTGGGAACAGCAGTGTCTCTTTTCATCTTTAACGCTGACTTTCAATCACCAGCAGAGTCTGTCTGACAGCTTTTCATGCTCCTAAAAGGAGAGAGATCTCTTTCGGTTGCCGAAGACTGGTCGCTGCTGTGTTCCTCTTCCTCTTGTATTTTAGAGAAAATAATGAAACACGTTTAATAAGCGTCAGTGCACCAGTTGAAGGTGAGGTAATGTGGCTAATATAATAAGCAGGACATGTTTCTGGGTAAATAATAGTGTGCTTTTGCAATGATGTGCATTAAAAAGTTGTAAAAATTGAATTGGTATAAACGTATCCACATGAGAGTTATCATTAAAATGTAATTTGAGAGCAGATAGCATGACAGTTAAATTCCTTTATGTTTCTACTATGCTGTACATATAATGTTATTTTGAATTCACGTTTTCATTGCTCAAATGCAAAATGGGATGGAATTTTTGAGGTTTATATATAACTATATCAATATACACTATGAGAGTTTCGAAAAACCTGATTACAATATCTCAGCTGATACAGCATAATACCTTAAATTGGACTGTTAAAGAACTGTGAGCAAGATATTTCCAAATGATCTCAAACATATCTTTCTTTAGTGCTGCAATTGCTTTACTCGTCAGCCAACAAATATGTATCTGTGATAAACTGAAATTGGGCGATAATATAGAGGTCAGACACGATAGGTCCCACCATGAAATAGTTATGTTGCATGTTGTGTCTTTTTTATTATTTCTCCACAACAGAAATCCAGTTTGTCTTCTTCAAAGCTGTGCATGATGCCACAATGATTGGAACAAAACCAATTTGGTAGGACACTTGAGAACAGAAAACCCAAAGCCTAGTGTGTGTGGGTGGTCTTGTAAAACAGTCATGCTTATTGATCCGTTCACTGACAGATTCAGATGAGAAAAAATGCAGAGATGGAGCGAACTTAGCTTTTGGGCTTTTAAGGAAAACAAGGTTTTGCACTGACACCACGGCTGTGTGGGTTTCTGTGTTCCCAGGGGAGCTGACTCAGTGGTTTATACAGCAGAACTGTGACAGGGATTGACCCCCTCAACACTTCTCCATTAGGTGATGTATACCTTCAGTTCATATTATTCTGAAGGTTATCATTAGACTGAAAACCAAAATTTGTTTTACTCGGCCAGAGTCCAAACATTTTGTGTGCAAAGCACTGAGTTACACCAATTAAATCAGTCTTACATTCTGAATAGGTGAGTTGTCAAACATGATTCATTATTTATCATTTTAATGCAGTGTTCAAGTGATATTTGAATGTTTTTTTTTTTTCATTTGGTGTCAAATACTGTCCAACAGGTCAAGTTGTATTGAGAGAAAACTAATTTCTTTCTTCTTCTGTAGGGTGCTGCAATAAGACAGCCATGCCGCCCCCAGCCGACATCGTGAAGGTTGCTATTGAATGGCCTGGTGCTAATGCTCAGCTTATAGAGATGGACCAGGTCTGTATTTGTGTAAAATGTGACATTAAACACATCTCCGGTGTTCCTCTAACAACTCAACTTCTGTTAGCTGTTAGTGGCTTAACCTTTAGAAAGTAATGTCATTATTGAAGGGGGAAATCGTGCTTTAATTTGTTCTGAATGTGAAAGGCATGAGTAATGCCTAGAACTCTTTTAGTTAGCGCTCTTAACATAAGCTGCCATTGTTGTAATGCTGTCTTTTTGTTATGTTTGCAATGTTGTTGTTTTTTTTTCTGTTTGCAGAAAAGACCTTTGTCCTCAATTATACGGGAAGTATGTGATGGGTAAGCATTACTCCCGCACATTTGAAAAGTTTTCTGATGAATTTTATTGCCTCTGATTTTCTGTTTGACTACCAATTGATTGAATTTTTTGATTTAAAGTATACTGCACTAAAACAAGTTTACTTCATGTCCCACTGCTTCTTTGGTTGGTATCTAACACTTTAACGAATTTGACTTCTTAACAGTCCTCTTCTCTCTGTCCTCATCCTCAGCTGGTCTTTATCAGGATCCGAGCAGTTTGCTCTGCGTTATGCTGATGGCCCTCAGCTTTATATTACTGAGCAGGTGAGCTTCACTGTTTTCTTTCTAAGCTTGTGTTTATGGCATTGTAAATTGATGTTGAACGTGTAGAAAAATTATTCCCTTATTATCTTATAGAGCCGTGGTGAAATCAAGAACGGGACCATCCTTCGATTAGCCATTTCCCCTGTGAGTCACTTTTGTTCATTTCTGTTCAGTTGTGTCTTTATTAGGACCTTTTGAAATTGTAATATTCCTTAAAATGAGATACAGTTAGCTAGTGAATGGTGTGTATTTTGGCTCCTCACTCAATGTTCTAATTCTTATTGTGTAGTGACTTGAAAAGGTCTTTAAACACGAACATCACCAAACTCTACTTCTGTGCAGGCAAACTTTTTGTGTCTTGCAAGTTTCCTCTTAAGAAACGCTTGTCTGTACTCGATAACCTGACCTGTCAGTACATGATGGTCGGAGAGCACTGTTTTGAAAAGAATGAAAAGGGTTGATGTGATTTGCCATGGTAGATACCAGCCTCCAACACCCTTTATCTATACATAATGTATGATAATATATTCTTCCTAATCCCACTCTTTCTCCCAAATGCACTGTGGGTGCACCTCACGCCTCCACCACCACAACACACAAAACAAAGTGCCACCCAATCCACTGTGCTCCAGGCTGTTCTTTAAGGAATCATTCAGATTTATTACAACTTTTTGTCTTTTTCATGGCCGACCATGACCTGGCTAACTTTGACCTATCATATTCAAAGTAGTTTGTTTATACAGGGTTTCTGCAGGGTCTTGAAAAATCATCTAAAAATCTCTTTTAAGATGATGTTATTGGACTCTTACATCTGATGATTTTTTTTTGGATGTCGTGATATATGTCTTAAAATTACATTTAGAATGGTTTTAAAAAGGTCTTAAAAAGTCTTAAATTTGACTTTTGTGAAATCTGCAGAAACCCTGTTATAATAGTAATGCATTTCTTCATGCTCTGTGCCTAAATTCCCATCAATAGAGCCCTTAATGTTTTATTTGCTTTCTAGCCTTTGTAGTCATCTAAACACAAAACAATATTTCAGACAAAGGCAGGTACAATTTATATCATACAGGCTTTGTTAACTATGTTGAGCTGAAGCTGTAGTGACACGTCAGAACCACCTGTCATCACATACTGCTTTTCATAGTGTAGTCTCATCAAATGAATTCAACACAGGTAAACGTTTCCTTAAAATGCAAAAATACTAAAAAAAGTTTACTTGCTCCCCATTGGCACCCCATGATGATTGGCAACGTATAAAACAGTCTATAATATTTAAACAGCTAGACATTATAGTTATTTAGCACTGAAAGTATATGGAGACAATGTATCGGTGTTCAAATACGTGAAACCAACAGAATGTACAAATACAACAGCAAGTACTTTTACATAGGTCTGTATGGGTGGATGAAGTAAACTTATCATAAAAGTGATGTTTTTTCGTGTGTCTGACAGGCTCGTGCTGCTCGTCAACTTTTGGAAAGGATCCAGTCCCACGGTATCGACGCTCGCCTGGAGGCTCTGAAAGAGCTCGCCAAGCTGTCTGCAGACCCAACCTTTGCCGCGGAGTTCATCAATATGGAGGGCATTGGGACGCTGGCACGTCTTGTTGAGAGTGGTACCCAGTGAGCACAAATTCTCATATTTTTACTTTATATATACGTTTTATTAATTCTTGGTAGTCAGACCTGGTCAGATGATATGACTAACTGTTCTTTGCTTCCTTCAGCTTTGGTGAAATGCTGGCCTTCACTCTCACTGCTTTCCTGGAGCTAATGGATCATGGCATTGTTTCCTGGGACCTTATCTCCCTCTCCTTCATCAAACAGGTACCTTCCTCCAGCAAATGAGCAATTAATCTGACATTAGTTTCACAGAGCCCACTGGACAAATCTACGCTATTTAAAATGTCATGGTCGGTCTTTTTTATTCATATGCTTTTATTTAATGACTTTACCAACCTTTCTTCCTACATGCATGAAATGAGTGGGTGCCGTTGCCTAGCAACTCCTCACATTATTTCGAGCTCCTTACATTATGTGACTAGTTTTCTTCCGAAAACTTTGTGGCCTTGACAGTCACTCGGGGAAAACTTAAACTCTTAATAATAATAATAATAATAATGCATTTTATTTATTTAGCACTTTTTTAACACTCAAAGACACTTTACGAAGTTTTCAAAAGGAAATACACATACTACGAGAATTTACTTGGGTTAGTTTTCTTTTACAGATAGATTTACGTTTTCGTAAGGAGAGGGAACTCTACTTTTGGTGATTTAAATCTTTTACGGATTACAAGCTCTTGTTGAATTGACTCAGAAACACACACAGTTGATGCTGTTAAAGATTCAGAGTCATCTTCATGTTGCTTGGTCTTCTCCTCTGTTCTCACCCAGATTGCAGGCTATGTGAACCAGCCGATGGTGGACGTGTCCATCCTGCAGCGTTCTTTAGCCATCCTCGAGAGTATGGTCCTCAACAGCCACAGCCTCTACCATCGAGTGGCACAGGAGATCACCGTGGGACAACTCATCGGGCACCTGCAAGTGTGAGCACACACACACGCACAGGGGCGTCCCGCACTCTGATATTGGGGGGCAGATGAGTGAATGTATCAATGTGGGGTAACTTAGGAAATAAAATATAAAAAATTTGCCACGATATTTAGCTCGTGGTACTATTTAAAGGGTGAGTTCAGGATGCTTAGATGACCTCAGTCAAACACCATGGCTGGTGTTATTCTATATTTTTCTTATTGTACATGAAAAAAACAAAACCCAACACTGCGTTAGTCTGTCTCTCAATACTCTCTCAATCTATCCTGTTTGTGGCTCTCAGCCCCGAGCCCATTGGTTCTTATTGAAGATGTAAACAGATCACATATACACTTTATGTACATCATTTCCTAAAACAACTGGGCCTTGTAAGGTTTAAGCAAACGTGACTCAAGCAGAAGCAAATAGTGCACATGTTAGGGACTACTTTCAGCAGCAGATTAATAAACATTTGGTATATTTACAGAAGCAGGATGGTGTATGTGGGATTACTAAAAATAACATACCCATGTTAATTGTGTCACACTGCAACACTGTGACCCTTAGATGTGTTTTGTAATAGTTTGTGGACAGCAAAGGAACTCTATGGCTCAAAGGAAAAAGCTTTATTAGGCGATACTTGTTAGTAGGATCCATTCATTGTTGGTTTTGGTATTTTTATGGTAATAAAGATATTGCCAAAGACTTTTAAAATTTCCAAGATACTGTTTTACTGATTGTTTTACAAAATGAAGAATAACATACCATTATTCAAAGCTGTTTGTGTGAAAGAGGGGCTTCTAAAAATCCTGCACCCATCCCAAGTATTAGTACTGATAGCTATAAAAGTAAGATGAATTGTTACGTAGCATAGTTGTTAGCCTGTAGTTTAAACTCTGTATGGACATTTGTGGAGCACGATGCTTCTAACTGGTTGTTACGTGCTTGATATTCCTTCAGGTCAAACCAGGAGATCCAAACCTACGCCATCGCTCTCATCAACGCTCTTTTCCTGAAGGCACCAGAGGACAGACGGCAGGTCAGTGCCCAGAACTCAAAGCACAATGTGCTTTCTTAGAGAAAAGGACTGAATATGCATAATAGATAGACATAGCTAGAATACTAACCATGTTCCATCCTCACATTACGCTCTAAAAAGCCACCCATACATAATAGACTGACATTTATTCAAAATAGTGACATGTTGTTAGTTTTACAGTTTGCAGCAGTCAGTTACTCAAACTAATCTCATTAGTTAGACGTCTGTCTGCCAGCTGTCATGATTCTGTCTGACAGTCATCGCTGTAATAACACTCACTCAAAATAGTACTCGCTTTCCTTTGAAGTTTGCACATTTGCTATGCTGCAGTTATTTCAGAATAGCTCAGCGAGGTAGACCAACTGAAAGAAGACAGTTTGTGCCAAATAGACAAAGAGCTTGGATAGGATCCGAGCAGAATGCGGTAATTAAGGATTTGTTTGCTAAATTTAGCAAAAAGTGCTCATTTCTATTAAACTCAAGATTTGGTCTCTTTGCCAGCCAGTGGTACACATAGTTGACAACGTGCTTATGATGGAGAGTAGAGTGTGAAAAATCCACTGAGATGATGAACCTGGCATTAGCAGCGTGGGCAAGATTTAACAAATGTGGCATTAAAAATGATTCATATAATATCCAAATATACTAAAATGTGACTATTAAGTTCTGTTTGATTTAACAGTCAGACAGAAACATCCCAAACCGATGGCGTTCTAATTCTGAAATATCTTTGTAGCGCAACCAGATGTACAAAGACTAAAGGAGCGAGTGCTTCTTTGGATGTCTGTCCAGTATGTCGCTCATCACTGTCATAATGTCTCATTTGTCTGTGCTCCGCTCAGCCTGCAGTGATAACTTCTGTGTTTCATCCCGTTTCATACATTGTCACTTGTCCCCCGTGTGTCGTTTTATAATTACGGTTCTCCATGTTGATATTTGATTTGTATGCGTTACTTATGTGAACGCTTTTAAGCCTTGTTCTTTTTTAAAAGCAGTTCTATACTAAACCGAAAAAATTATATCTCAGGAATAAAATTGGAGGAAAATACAGAGAATTAAAATGAAACGGTAGAAACTTACTAATTACATCCTACAGCGCAATGAAATCTCATTTAAATGAAACGAGTAAAACACAAATATTGTAGCTTGTAGCAGTCTGATAAGTGCCATGCAGTATAATTTTGAATACCATACCTTTACAACTAACTCAAAAGATTTATTTTCATTTTTTTGTTTTTCAAAAAAGATCTCTCCAATCTGTCTTTGCCTTTTGAATATCATATTTCATGCTGCTCATGTTGGAGTTTCCTTATTTTGATAATTAGTCTGAGAATTGTTTTGGTAATCACTTTAATCTGGCTAAATGTAACAAAATAACAACATGTGGACGAGGCGGTGACATGCTGAGATGTCACTGATTTGTGCTGAAGATAAACACGCCGTTGACTGACCGTGAAAGATGTGTTAGCTTCAGAAGCCTAATTGTAAATCACCACTTAACACTGAATTTTGGGAAAATTGAGATAAAACATATATACAGTATATATAGTAAACTATTTTTTAAGCCATTAAATCCTCAAAAATGCTCACTCAGATTACACATTCAGGAGAGTTGGTATAAAGGCTAAGGATCAGAAGGGGGTTATTTGCCTCATTTTTACTGTGAGTTGAATGAGAGCCAAATGACGCACGCATGCCCGGACGGTTGTCCTTGAACATGCATTTATCTCCAGCTGCTGTTGTTGACCACTGGAGGGTGAACTGAGTCAGTTCTTTTGAGATAAATACAGCAGAGGGTCATACAGTACATAATGTATGTGGCTGGCACTGTTGAACTGATTACTAACATTAATACATTTAAGAACATCAGAATGGAGTTAGGTTACATGATCAATATCTCCGCTAAGGTAGCTACCAGGAGACCACAGTGATTTTCATGCATAAATGGTGGTTTAAAGATCACCTTTTCCTCCATGGATTGATCTAATTTTACAGCTCTTAATTTTGTGAGATAATTTCACAACCAGTTGCATAAACCCATAAATGTGTGGGTGTGATACTGCATGTAGGCCGTGTGAATTTATTTTAAAAACCGTTATGTTGTGACTACTTGACGTTCTTATTTGACATGTTGTTTTATGTTATTATTTCTTGCATGCTGTGTCTGCGATGTATCCCTGTATCTCATTGTCCATGTGTGTGCGCTCTTTGTTTCCATCACTGTTACACCCACGTCCCTCCTCCCTCCCTTCAACCTGTAGGAGGAGTATACTAACCCGCTGGAGCAGCACCTCACTGTGAGTAGACACATTCCACAGCATCTCATTTTGTCCTCTCCATGCCTGTCTTTCTTCTTCCTATCTCTTTCTGTGTCATGGAAAGCCACTGCATAAACCATGCAAATTAAGATAGAACCATAGCTTGCTGCAGCAGCAGACAGACTGTGTTGACAGACTGAAGATGTCATGTTATACAGAATGTGTGAAGGGCAATTGGTTCAAACCAGTGATGGAAATGTAGCTTTAGAGTGTTGCTGCATTTCAGTGGTAGAATTCCCATGTACTGTAGGTAGACTTGAGTGAAATAACTGCTGGGCACTGCTTTGCTGTATATTAAAGCATCTTCCCTCACCTGCCCTGTGGTATGGAATAATGTATCTCTTTACCCTCAGGAAATGGCAAGCACTTTGGCTCAGAAACACCTGCGTTCCATCATCCTCAACGTGAGTATTAAGTCTGAAATGAAAGTCTGAAGGTATTTTGGGCTATTACAGCTGCACATCAGAGTTCACGCTCTGCTTCACTGGCTATTTAGCTTTCAGACGGCTGCTAAATATCTAGGTGTGAACGTAGGATTTGAGCAGTTCTCAGAGACTGTGTTTGAAAATAGTTGCTATTAAAACATTGGAAACTTTCTGGGCCCTGTCTTGCACCCAGCGCAGCGCAAAGCCCGACGCAAGTGTCTTTGCGAATTTAAGACCGACGCAGTTGTCAATTTCCTGTCCAGCGCCCATGTCGTTTAAATAGCAAATGCACATGCGCCCATCTGTGCGCCCATGGGCATGCTGGTCATACAGGGAGGTGTGTTCAGGTGCATTCTTGGCGTATTGCTATCTTGAGGCAGTGTTCGCGCCATTGACCAACAAAAACCTGGTCTAAAGTCAATACAGAATTTCATTTTTATTTTAGCAGCGCATTAGTAAAATGTGCCTAGGCTCGTGCACAGCGCGCGCGCACACAACGCTTGTTACACACACACAGGGACGCAGCAGCACACAAACATGCAAAAGATACAAAATTTTAATATTACAATGTGAAATAGTATTATGATATGATCTGTAGTAGTACAACCCGTTTGAACCATGCGCCTGGCGCATGGACCCTTTTTTCCGCTGTTAAACTAGCAAAAGTGGATTCGTACATGCCCTAAACGCACCTGCGCCAGGCGCTTCACGCTGTGTGCTTAGATCCTTAAAATAGGGCCTATTATATACAAAACAACTGAACTGAACTGGCTGCAAATGTCAGTGAGGAAGACGCTGCACTCCTCTCTGGAAACATCCTAAGGCAGCTCCAGCATTGTGTGCTCTGATGGACCTAAAACCTGCCAATCTGTGCACTGTTAATGGACTCTCAGTGTGCTTCGTGATACCACATCGTTTTCTTTGTCATAATGCATTATGCACGGAGCGTAATCGGTCCATAAAGAGCATTATTAGCATTCTGTCTTGAGTCTTAAGATTATTTTCCAAACGTTACAGACAACCTTTAGTTTCCCCATTAGTGGAGGAGAACAATGTATTAGGCTTTTACATTTGTTTTGTGCTGTGTGACTTGATGTGACTGTGTGTCTGTGCACAAAGTGTAGCCGAAGTAAAGGCTTTATTGTTAACTTAGTGCTCTTCTTTTCCAGCATGTTATCAGAGGAAATCGACCAATCAAAGCAGAAATGGCACATCAGCTGTATGTGCTGCAGGTGTTGACCTTCAACCTTTTGGAAGAACGAATGATGACCAAAATGGATCCCAACGACCAGGTAAATAATTAGATAATGAATTTTCTGTTTGGCCGGTCATTGGATCATGTACTTCCATAATGCCATATAATGTGTTAAAACATTCTCCCACATGATAAGTGTGGGAGAATGATAAAATTTACATTTTTGGGGGGCACCTGGTTAGCTCACCTGGTTGAGAAGCTCAGTCCTTGCTGCAGCGGCCGCGGGTTTGGTTGCGACGTACGGCCCTTTGCTGCACGTCATCCTCCTCTCTCTCCCAATTTCCTGACTTAATCGTTTTTTTCAATAAAGGCAATAAAAGCCAAAAAAATAACATTTTCCTGCTTGTTTTCATCAGTGCTTGTTTACAGTGTAGAAGCACAAAGTGCACTGTGTAAAAATTCAACGGACGGAAACGCAATTTCTGATCTATTTTTCCTCAAAATTTGTATTGTAAAAGTCATTATTTTGCTGCTATAATGTTAAAAGTGTTTTTATGCTGATAAGCTGATAACATGTTGTCTTGCTGTGGTTCAGGCTCAGAGAGACATCATTTTTGAGCTGCGAAGGATTGCTTTTGATGGAGAAAATGACCCCACCGGTACAGAAAAGAGAAAGGCCATGTACTCCAAGGACTATAAAATGCTGGGGTTCACTGTGAGTCTTCACTACAGATCTGTTTCCTCTATACTATTTGTAAAACGAGCTGTATGAATAGATTTGAATATAAAAACAGTTTATTAAACTGCTTTATTGTCTCCTGGCTCACTGTATTTCTGTTTCAAATGCAGAACCATGTGAATCCGGCCATGGACTTCACCCAGACTCCTCCGGGAATGCTGGCTTTGGACAACATGCTGTACCTCGCCAAGGTTCACCAGGACACATACATCAGGGTTAGTTTTGGTCTCAGACACGACTTTGCTCATCTTACAGAGGTGGAAAAGACAGCCACACCTAACATGTCTTCTCACTTGTGACAGATTGTCCTGGAGAACAGCAGCCGCGAGGACAAGCACGAATGTCCCTTTGGCCGCTGTGCCATCGAACTCACTCGAATGTTGTGCGAGATCCTCCAGGTTGGAGAATTGCGTAAGTAGATCATATTTATTATTAGTATTTGACACAAGGTGAAGCTGTTGTACTTTTGTTAATCCACAATCTTAAAATGGCTCATTACTTCAGCCCAGGATCGTGTAAATGAGAGAGGAAAATGCCTCTCCCACTAATTTACTGTTTGTTCTTTCTAATATATTTTCTTTTGTGTAGCTAATGAGGGCTGCAACGACTACCATCCTATGTTCTTCACTCATGACCGGGCATGGGAGGAGTTCTTCTGTGTCTGCATCCAGCTACTTAATAAAACCTGGAAGGAGATGAGGGCCACAGCTGAGGACTTCAATAAGGTCATAGATTAAAGCGCTCTCACAGTCTTTAACACATTAATATATTCATATTTTCATAGAATAAAATCCTCTCTACTTGTAAATACAGATACAAAACTATGGTGGCTGCTGTATTCAGCCCACTGAAGCAGACAGCTGAACAGTTTTTGGTTTAAATTATACCTGGCAATTACATTCTTAATGCTGTCTATTTCGATTCAAAGTACTTAGTCCAGACATTTATTTAAAAAGACAAGGAATATATTGTTAAAAAGACCTGGAACCATCTAGGACATAGAATTTGAAATATTCATGCCTTTCGATGGGTAAACACTGTCTGTCAGCAGATGAGTTCCTGAATGGGAAAATAATGTTTCTATGAATTACAACTTGAACAATGTTCACAGTTCACTAAAAAACTTTTCAGGTAGATCTGAAAACGTTACATCTGCCAACTCATGAGTTTTCCTAATATGCCCATCACAGAAATATGTTTTTATTCCACCTTTCCCAACTCATTCCGTGCATGTGTGTGTGCTTAAACCCTGAGCAGGTGATGCAGGTGGTCCGTGAGCAGATCACCAGGGCTCTGGCGATGAAGCCGTCATCTTTAGACCAGCTGAAGAATAAACTGCGAGGCCTCAACTATTCAGAGATTCTGCGTCTGCGGCAGTCAGAGAGAATGAGCCAAGACGACTTCCAGTCTCCTCCCATCATGTCAGTCTGTAGTAAATAGTATAGTATTGTACACATTTGTGTGCGTGTGTTTGTCCCTGTGGCTCATGCTATGTTTGTCCTCCAGTGAGCTGCGGGAGAGAATTCAGCCCGAGATCTTGGAGCTCATCAAGCAACAGCGACTCAACCGGCTATGTGAGGGGAGCTGTTTCCGCAAGCTGGGGAACCGCCGAAGGCAAGGTACATACAGTATCAATACAATCACTTTGCTTTTTTTCTACTGAAGGAGTACCACTGCTGTTGATGATCAGCTATGCATTGTGTTCCATGCCTCTTTTGTAGAGAAGTTTTGGTTCTGCAGACTCTCACTGAATCACAAAGTGCTGCACTATGGAGACCTCGATGAGTCACCTCAGGGTGAAGTGCCTTTTGAGCTACTTAGTGACAAGAGTAAGATACCTTTATTCAACCTTTATTCTTCATCCAAGTGGCTCCATCTCCCAGCTAATACATTTTTTATTGCACACATGATGACACATTCACTAGCAGACCACATTGTATCTGTCAGTAGACTGATCTTAATAAACTTCTCTAATTATTAAGTTTGTTTCTTTTTAAATTCCTCCCAGTCCCCGTGTCTGACATCAAGTCTGTGGTGACTGGGAAGGACTGCCCTCACATGAAAGAAAAAAGTGCTCTGAAACAAAACAAGGTAATATTATTTGAGGTTGTTGTTTTTTATTGTCATTCTAGTCACATGGCTGTTCTTTCATTCATTCTTCTGCTGTCACTGAGTTGGTTGTTTGTACCTTTTGCTTCTCTCAGGAGGTGCTGGAGTTAGCCTTCTCTGTCCTCTATGATCCCGATGAGACACTCAATTTTGTTGCACCCAACAAGTATGAGGTAAGCTCAGCATTAGTGAGGCTTAAAGCTGCACTTTTCAATATTAATTTGGACAATAGTCACATATGCGTAATGTCACTTTTTGTGATGACTGCAGTGCCCCTTGGCTCTAAGTACCATTTTAGCGTCTTTCAGCTTATTGATTTGGTTTTCTGGGCTGCAGCTTTACTGTTTTGGTTTACTCGCACCATCTTTCATCAACTATGCTTCCAGCAGAGCAGGCAGCTATTTTCAGCTCCAAAAAACCCACAGTATGCCACCTGCCCAATACAAAACAGCAGACAAACACAGTTAGCAGCAACTAACTAACTTGGAGCATTTAGCAGCTAAAGAGACAGAGAGGTATTTCCCTCAGAAGTTGGTGGAGACCAAAACAAAGCTAAAAGTAAAATGTATATTGGAGAAACATAAACACATTTATTATTATTATTCCTCAGGTGGACAGAGACACGACTCCAAATAAATGCTAATGTTGTAATGTAATAGGCAACTGCTGTTTGTTATAACCACTTTATAAGGTGACAATATGTCAGTGTGGCCAAAGAAGTTATTAATGCTGCTTTAACTAATTAGCTTAGACCTGGTATCATTTGTGTAACCACTGAAAAAAGTCAGTCAGAACCATGCAAATTTAATTTAAAATGTGTATGACATTTGCATGAAAGACTCACGGAGATCACCTAACTCGCTACTGTGACTGACACACACTGTGTGTGTGTGTGTGTGTGTGTGTGTGTGTGTGTGTGTGTGTGATGTTTTCCGAGCAGTACTGCATCTGGACTGATGGGATGTGTGCGCTGCTGGGCAGAGAGATGGGCAGTGACCTGACACGCAGCGACCTAGATACTCTCATCAGCATGGAGATGAAGCTCCGCCTCCTCGACCTTGAGAACATCACCATCCCAGAAGCCCCGCCCCCTGTGCCAAAGGAGCCTAGCTCATATAACTTTACCTACAACTACAGCTGAGGTGTGTGTGTGTGTGTGTGTGTGTGTGTGTGTGTGTGTGTGTGTGTGTGTGTGTGTGTGTGTGTGTGTGTGTGTGTGTGTGTGTGTGTTAAGGATGAGTATACTCAATCAATCTTTTGATGAATTTAGCTGCAGACGTGCACTAGATAAGGTTACTTTGAATACTTTTTTTTTTATATTTCAAAACCCTGGAGACTTCTCTCCATCTGTGTTTGTGATGCTGTATGGTTAGTCAAATAGCAGACGTGTGTGAGTTCAGAGGTCAGGGTCCACTACAGAGCAGTAGCGGAGCTGGTATAATAGGAATTTTGTGACTGAATCTCATTTATCAGCGCAGTCTCCAGGCAACGCCTCTCAATTATTTGCTATTTAAAGGTATAAACGCCTGTAAAGTGAAGGAATACTGTGCCTGATGGGGAATATGGATGAACAAATATATTTTAGCCAAATTGTGGCTTAACTGGTCAATCAAACCATGAGTGTGGTCTGCATGGCAACAGAAGATGAAGTGGCTGCTGTTCCAGTTTTAATACTGTGTTCACTCTGTCCCTCTACATGATGGACAAACAGTCAAACGTCACACAGGGTGTGAGTGCGTGGGCTGAGAGTTTACACACTCGCACACTCCTGAAATGAGATTCATCCAGTGTCTTGCTCAAGGCCAGGAGGAGGGATACACACACAGGGGATCGAACACAATGTTTCTGGTGAAAGGACGTTTATTTGAATGGAGTCTGCTGGGTTTAGCGATAGTGAGTTCGGGGATCTTTCATGTTAAACAAAAAAGATTGACCTTTGTAGGGATCCTTTTCATAATATTGTCAGACAATTAGAACAATAATCTAAGCATGACAGGAGTAAAACAAACCCTTTTTGTGGACGTAAATTGAAGGTGAGCTTACATTGTAGCTTGTTTCGCTGCTGCCGACTGCAGTGGACTTGCTTAACACTGGACCAATTTCAAAGATTGTTGTTACCATCAGTCAGACACAAAAACATAGGATAATAGTTAAAGTTACCTATTAAGTGTTTGCCAACATTCAGATTAATTGCCTGTCCATCAACTAATTAATTATTATTCTAATCGTTTCAGCTGCACCAAAATGGTGCTGTCAGCTAATATGGTTTTACGGCTTCTGTTTACTCAACATTCATGCTGCTTTAGATCGTTCGACTCACTTTTTCCTCAAACTAACACACCTTTTCATAGCCTGTTAAACAGTGTGCAAAGCTATATCCCATTGAATTGAAACTGTTCAAGTATGTGGTGTGAAGATATCCTTGGGGTGTGTGTGTGTGTGTGTGTGTGTGTGTGTGTGTGTGTGTGTGTGTGTGTGTGTGTGTGAGAGAGAATAACTCTTTTTTTAAATCATTGTCTCTGCATTGCCTTATCAGTCATACACTCACTATATATGTTTGGTAACATGAGCATTTACATACATGAATGAGTTCCAACACATTATACTATAATGTGTGTTAATTAATGTTTTTCTTACTATGACTTCTCCTATGACGCATTCATAACTGATGTACTGGTGTATAAACAGTTAATCAACGTTTAATAACAGTATACACTTTGAATAATATATACTCATATATCTTCAATAGTTACTGTATAGTAAATGTATATTGGCTTACATCAGTGTTTCTCAAACTTTTACACCACTTCAGAAAATAATAATCTAAGTACCACCATTATGGCCAACGTTAGGACAGTTCACGCAGGAGGCATGTTTAAAACAATATTTATTGTTGACATGAAGCCAAATTTGAGGTAACTCTGGTCATATTTACATACTGTTTAGCATCATTTGCTGCTAGCAGGGTCTGTGGAGACTTCTCCGCCTCTGCTTGTAGCGACTAGCACTTTTGGTCGTCCACATTTCCTCCTCATCCACACTTCTCTTCCTCATAGTTAAAGTTTGGAGCCACAATGCAGTGTTTTTAAACCATACATTTTACCTCACTGTCTTACCGCTTACTATCACATCACAGCTCGTAACTAATTATGGATGTATGCGCGCTCCGTTCATGAACGTAACTATGTAGCAAGCTGATATCGAAACAAAATATTACACTTAAACAAACACTTATTTGTAGTATTTCTTGGTATTATGTTTTTAAATTAATTAATTTCATTTTTTAAATTAAATGTTAAAATATATCAGAGATTCCATCCACGTACCACTAGAGGGAACTCGCGTACCCCCAGTGGTACTTGTACCACAGCTTGAGAACCAGAGGCTTACAGTATAACAATTTTACAGTGTTATAAATCATTTAACTGTTTGCATGATGATTACATGATTGAAACTATGTATAGAAGTATTTAAAAGTACTGACAATATAATTATGATTATGTTATATTGTGTTATCAAACACTGATTAAATGTTAACCCACCAGTTATGAATGCCTCATAGGAGGGGTAACAGTTTTTTAACAGAGAATAATAAACACTTAAAAATGTTCTCAGAAAATAGAATAAAATATATACCGTTATTGTCCACCAGGATGGAAATTTGTCTTTGGCTCATCAAACATCATATCTGCTACAACTACATAATAGTGTCCTATAAACCATTTTTAATTGTTTTTATACTGCTTATACATACTAAATTAGATTTGGTTTGAAATAAAGTGTTACCATATTTGGAAAGATTATAGTGACAAGTTACAGTGGTGTTTCTTTTCGGTAAAACAAACTTGACTGACATTCCAAGAGTTTTTGATGCCCGTTGTAATGGAGTTAAGCCATTTTGAGGCTTGGTTTCAGACTTTCTGTCACACTACACAGGCAAACAGGATAAAAGAGCAGCTCTGTTGGCCTGTTTTAGAATCACAACCCTCAAATGTATGGAAGCAGGTCAAAAAACGGCTGAGTGACATGGGCATCGGGAACATACTGCTCACGTATCATAAGAGCAGACAGTATTTTGTGCTTTGTATACAGTGTTATAAATTATACTATGATTGCGTGATGTTTTCTTATTTCCATAGTGTCATTGGTTTGTGTATTTTATTCATGTCACTTAATGTCCTGTCAACTTCTAAACCAGTACTAATCACTGTCACTTGTTAATGCAGAATAGAATTATATTTTTGTAAATGATTGTACAATCTTATCAGCTGTGAAGAGAATGGTGTCGAGCTAACAGCATTTTCACTTTGTGTCACTCTGTACAGTACATTCAACACACTCATTACTGTGGAAGGACATTTCTCAATGAAAACTGTTTTTTGGTCTTCACATTTTTTAAAGTCACACCCACATATTTCATACACTAACACCTCATTTTCATTAGCAATGACACCCACTCCAGCACCTAATGATGTCAGTGTTAATGTATCTTATAATGCTAATGAGGAAAAAATGAAAATTGCCATTGATGCTGTTTGTTTGTGAAAAGAATTATATTTGAAGTTAGTTGTTTTTTTCAAATAATGTTTTTGCTGTTTTAATTTTTAACTGATGTTGGAGGCTGTAAAGGTTCTCTGTGGAGGTTTAGACCTCTAGTAGTGCTGTGGAGCTGTTTTTCTATGAGTGGGTCCCTGTTTTGTTTGTCTTGTGCATGCAAACGAGAACACACATGCAGTAGGCTACACATTACTGCCAATGGTCCAATACTCCATTGATCAACAGGTGGTGGTAATTCACTAATAAATGCGGCAATGCGCCAGTAAAGACAGGATAGAAGAAGACTGCAAGCTATAAAACATGGATGTAAACAATACTGGATTTAAAATACTTATAAAATCGACTTTGCATATGTTTTATGACACGTTTGTTAGAACTTAAAGATCAAGACATCAGTAATACTGAATGTAAACATAACCTTTGTTTACAAGAAAATTCCACAGGGCACCTTCAACTGCTTTAAAAACGTTATTTTATATTCCAGCAAATCATCGAACTGCAGCTAAAATATATCAATAACCACAAAATACCAGAGTGTGTAAAGGATTGTTGCATTGGATGTACTAATACTATGACTTGAGGTTTATCTGGTACTCTTTTACATGACTTGCTAAACTATTTATTTACACTTGCTAGTGCTAGTAAAGAATGACATGTTGTTAGATAAGAAATAACAACAAATCTAAATATGGTATACATATAGATCATTGTATGTATATACAGTATTGTGTTGCCTTATTGAAGAAAATGTATTATGTTTTGTGTGAATAAATACAGAGTCTAACTACTGTTGGAATGTGTTTTTACTGACCAAGGCTTTTCCTTAGCTACCTTTTTTGATTAAAGAAACCACATCAATTAAGATATATTCATATGTATATAAATACATATATACAGTATATAACTAAAAAGTGTGAGTTTTAGAAATTAGGATTTGTGTTTGTCAAAGAATGAAAATATAGAGAACTGCAGCACGTATAACAGAAAAAGAAACCTTTGACAGTTTCTAAAAACACTGGTGTAAGAATTATTCAGATGTTTTATTTAAAGTGTTCCTGATGTTAGACCTCTAGTAGCGTTATGGAGTTGTTTTCTATGAGTGGGTGCCCATTTTTGCACACGCATGATACATGCGCTCTGACACAATACTGTACACTACCCTATTTCACTGATCTGCAGGTGGAGGTAATACGCCAAGATATGCAGCAATGCTCCACAAAACAGAGAAGAAGGCTGCAATCCATATTCCGTGGATGTAAACAATGCTGGATTTAAAAATCGACTTTGCAAATGTTTTATGAGGATGGAAATACGTTCAACATATTTGTTAGAGCTCAAGGAAACACACAATGCATTTTGGTGAATGTAAATATAACTTGTTTTTTTAGAAGAAAACTCCACAGGACTCCTTTAAAGTGCTCATATTATGCTCATTTTCAGGTTCATAATTTTATTTAGAGGTTATATTGCTACATATTGCTGCAGCTCCTCTTTTCACCCTGTGTGTTGAGCTCTCTGTTTTAGCTACCGAGTGAGGGATCACACTTCTATTCCATCTTTGTTGGTAGTCACACATGCACAGTACCTAGGTCAGCACTACAAGCCAGTCAGAAGCAGAGTATGAGGGCGTGCGACACTAGCAGCTAGGCGAGCATTATAACGTGTGTTACAAAGTGACGCACGTTTGTCACGGAAGTAAAGGCTGGACTACAACAGAGCTGTTTGGAGCAGTTTGTGAACTGTGTTTTCTGTTGGACTTTGGGCTTTTTCACTTTGTAAACTTATAACTTGCACAAAAAAGATAACATGTTACAGATAACATGTAACTTCAGTCAAAAGAAGTATTAGCAGCCAAAAGTATTAAAAATGTAAGCACTCGTTGGAGACAGACGGGCCCATACCATCCTACTACATATCTCATCATTGGATTATTAGACTGATTAATGGGCAAGTAGCATTTTAATGTTGTAGCATTTGTAGCATTCAAGAAATATTGCATATTTATAAACTAATTTTACAATCTGTAATAACTTCAGCTTTAAAATATATGTAGTAAAGTAAAAGTACATATTACCCTCAGAAATGTAGTTGAGTCAAAGTATAAAGTCAAGTACAAGTTCAAAATGTATTTAAGTTCAGAACGTCAGTACTGGAGCTACTTTTGACCACTGAGAATAACATTTACTTGTTCATTGTTAGACTATGTATCCTGTCAATCAGTTTGAGAGTGATAGCACGTTCCCTCACACTTGTGTGTTCCTTGTGATCACAGTCTGGGGATTACTGTTCTAGGGACTATAAAGCTAAAGGATGAACCAACATAAAGCTCCCAGCCAGCTTGTATCAGTTGTGCAAATTGGTAATGAGGACACATGTAACTACTACAGTAGGACCATTAAAGGACATATTCACACTTGTTATGTGTTTCTTAACACATTTGAAAAAGTTATTGGTTGCTGTAATTATTCTTCCTGTACAAACTCGCAGTGAAGATATTGCTAGGAGGGCTCCAATTAAAGAGATGGGAGACTAAATCTTTTGACGTTGCTCTTTTTCCTGTGTAATAATCAATTCTTGAGTTCAGCCTTTATACAATCTAAGTTCAGCTGAAGTTATGAGACTTCATCATTCTGTGTTAGACAAATCAACTGGCTATTTTTTTCAAATTGTTGTTTTTTTTAGGTTATTCTCTGTGCTACAGGTCAGCAAGGAAATGCCTACCTTTGAAAGATAACCATTTGATGAAACATGATATTACCTGTTGCTGATCTCTGGAAGTCATTAATTAGGGGTGGAATGGTACATGTAGGCCTATTCGTATTGAACCGAAATGGTTAAGGTGTCTCAGTTCGGTAATTTACATGGAGAACACACGGTATAAAAATAAATAAAACGTGCGTGCAAATTAATTGATGTAATGCAGAACTAGTTAGATACGCATTTATTTAGGGACACCTAATCTGTAGCCCTGCCTTAGCTCTGAAGCTCTATGTGGCCACTAGCCGAGCAAAAAAACTGTCCAACTTCTGCTCCCTACAGTGCTTAACCAGCCTTTAGATTCAAATGCAAATAGGGCCAAAAAAATCACTGAAGCAATCAGAATTTGTCATCTTCATTGCGCCCGTATTCACTCGTAGAGGAACCTGGCTTCAAGTATTTGCTGTATGTCCTTGAACCTCGTTACAACATGCCATCCTGTCCACCCATGAGGCAAACTGTTAGTCCCAACCAAACACGGACGTTGATGGAGCACGAGTTGTCAGTTGCACCCTCCGTTCCACTAACGACTGATGAAAGCATCAGTTCTACAGACGCGGCCCCTGTATGAGGAGCACACAAGCACTCATCTAGCTGAGAAGCTACAGGAGGTCGTGGCCAGTTGGCAAAGGTATGCCTGTCACACTTAATAGCACCAATACTTTCTTTTATCTTTTGTGGGGGAAGGTCTCGCCTAAGTAGAATTTGTGTTTGTTATTATTCTATGTAATTTGTACTTTCATAAATAAGAGATGCTGTATTTTCAGTTTTATAGCTGATTGTCTCATTTTGTTTACAAGTTACAGATGGAGTCTGGAGATGATGTGGGGTAGCATACTTATTGTTTACTGTTTACATCTTACTGTATACACTTCAGGCTGTTGCAGCTAGCTCAGGGGAGAGACTTTATGACACTAGGTGATACAGCCTGAGACATGCACAATAAAAAAAAAATTGCCTGCATTTTTGTTTTGCCTTTCCCTCCATTGTACCGAACCGAACCGTGATGTCTGAAACGAGGTATGAACCAAACCGTGACTTCTGTGTACCGTTCCACCCCTATCCTTTATACATAAAACTATGACTGCAGATTTAGTCCCCCATCCCTTACATGTCACTCTGGGAAGGGATTTCTTCACTTTATTATTATGGAGAACAGGACTGATTAGAGTGACTAGTAAGTCATCATACAAATGGGTATGTGAGTATTGTTTTAAGACATACGTGACATTTTTTTTACTCTATCCTTTCACCTGGCTAAAGCCTCTGATCAGTTCCAGGGCTTATTCAGCAGGGGACACACTGTGTCTTGTGTTTACTGAGTAGGTGTCAGATGTCCTGAGCTATTATCATACTTATTCCTACTGAGGAAAAACGGCAACTGCATACAGAAAAGCAGGGAGCTGCGGATCAATCCCTGATATGTGACTTTTTATGTAATGAGTTTGGTTTAAGGGTTCTCATCTGTCATGCTGTTTACACTATGTTTATGGCAAGACAACAGAAATAGACCATAACATTGTGTAAATTGAAAAGATTTTATTGTATATTAGCTCAAAATAGAATTTAACACAATTACTTTTCAGATCACATGTATGCTAAAAGACGAGTGGGAATTGCGATGAGTATACTGTATATGTACTGCAAGATGGACAACCCAGTCCAAGGTACTAAAAGCTAAGCAAAAGGGTTGTTTTCAGCAATGCAGGAATTTCATTAAGTATCAGTCTCAAGACAGAGTTTTATCTGCTTGGAGAAATAATGGTTCGGTCTGTGGAAGATGTAGACAGAAAACATGACAAATACCCTGGAGGTCTGAGCCGCCCTCCTCAGCAGATATATGTCCCTGGATTAAATCAGGTTGTCTTTAGTTTCAGTCCGGTGGTCATCGGCAGCTCAGACTCATTTGTTTCTCCTGTGTTCATTCACTGTGCTGCAGGAGTGTGATTGTCCACTTGTATTTCCCTGGTTAGGGTTTAGGTATTCTTTTCAATACACCTTAACACAGAAACAATGTCAATATGTACTTTATACAGTATATAAAATAAATACAAATCTCTTTCTACACCACTGCTCTGATCCATGACTCCTCTCTTCTAGCTGTAATTCACAAAGTGTATATTTGACATATGTGTGTGTGTGTGTGTGTGTGTGTGTGTGTGTGTGTGTGTGTGTGTGTGTGTGTGTGTGTGTGTGTGTGTGTGTGTGTGTGTGTGTGTGTGTTTCGTCGTGATTTGAATGTGCACAAATAATTATCTCAGCAGTCATTGTATAATAGCAGTTCCTAACTCTGCTTTGGCTAATGTGTGTTGCTCCCTTCTGTGTGATTGATCATCAGAGCCTTAGGACTTTCCTGGAGGATGGTACTGTGGTGCTTTCTGTCCTCCTCGCCAGGCTCATTGTCCCAGGCCTGGCCTGCCAGCAGCAGCAGAATAAGTGCGAGGAGCAGTAGTGTGACTGCTGTGGAGGCCAGCTCTGGGCTTAGCTGCAGGCTAGGTTGTGGTTCTGGGACATCCTTTGTGTTGAATGACACACACTGAGGCTTTCTGCTTTCTCTTGATCTCCTGTTGCCGTGCTTGGTGCCCTCACTGATCCCCAAATGTAGACACACTCGGTAAAATGTCTCTGCCTGCAGGTGGGTCAGGTTGAAGCTCTGAGTACCAGCCAGGATGCGTGTGGTGTATGTGGGCGTGTGTGCGTTTGAGTATATGGCTTGCCATGATAGACGAGTCGAATGGAGGTTGCGCCCACTCTGCCATGACAGGATAGCATAGTGTTGTCCGACCTCCCTCACCTCCAACCTGGCTTCTGCTTTGAATAACTGATATCCCTTCATATTAGCAGCCATCCCCCACTTTCTTTTCTTTTCTCTGCCATGCACACCCACAGTAACACTGCGTGTATCTGCTCCCAGTGCATTTTCAGCTACACAGGTATACAATCCTGCCTCGCTGAGGGTGATCTTGTTTATTTCCAAAGTTCCCTCAGGCAGTAGCCGGTAGTGTTTGGAGGGGTTACAGGGAGTATCATCTTGAGGCTGGCTTGGAGAGATGATGGAGGCGGATGTGTGGTTGAATCCCTCAGAGGCTGTCAGGCTGTGGCAGGGAGCAGGAGCTGGTAAACCTTTGGATACTTGACTCAATTCAGGACCAAGTCTCCGCCCAGAGGGAGTCACCCAGTACAGTTCAGGCTGTGGATGCGCAAGAGCTCGGCAGTGCAAGACCAGTTTTCCTCCTTCTCTTACCCCAACGTAGGAAGGGAGGGAGCTGGTAGGGATCATGGGGAGGCATGAGGCCGACATCTCCCTGGAGGATACCTCTCTTACCCTTCGAGCTCTCAGCTCTGGGGGTTCAGAGCACAGCGTGGCCTGGGGTTGGATGAAACGCACCATCCGAGGTGTTTGCTTTTCTTTTTGTGTGTCTTCAATGTGAGAGTGAGAGGCCTCCTCAGCGGCCCAGTGAAATAGGCAGTCACATCGCAGTGGGTTGGAGTGTAAGCTGACCTCCTGGAGACTCGGCAGGCTGAGCACAATGTGCTGGTGCAGTGCACTCAGAGAGTTGGAGTTGAGCATTAGACTCTCCAGCCTGCTCAGCTGGAGGAAAGCCTGCGGATGAATGTAGGACAGTCGCGGGTTGTTTGTGATCTCAAGTTTTGTGAGCTCTGGAAGGTTCTCCAGGGCGGCTCTCTCAATGGACACCAGCTCCTCCATGTTGTTCAGGCCAAGCTCCTTCAGGTGGACCATGTCTCTGAAGTCTCCTGTCTCAATGAGTTTGATGCGGTTCTTGTTGAGATCGAGGAACTTTAGTCCTGGCACTCTTATCAGGGCCTGAGTGGGGACCATTGTCAGCCGGTTATCGTAGAAGGAGAGGCTCTCTAAGCCCTCCAACCCTTCCAGTGCTTTCTCAGCTAAGCCTCTCAGTCCCATACCACCAAGGACAAGACTCCGGAGGGATTTCAGGGCCAGGAAGCCCCGCTCAGGCAGGGCCTCCACAGGGTTTCCGCCAAGCATAAGAATTTCCAAGCTGGGCAAAGCCCTGAACCACCGAGGGTCAACAGTGGTTAGTCTGTTGTTGTTGATATGCAGACGCAGTAGTGAGTCCAGACCAGTGAAGGCTCCAGGTGCTATTGAGTTTAAGTTGTTGTGGCTGAGGAAGAGTTCCTGCAAAGCTGGCAGTGAACAGAAGGAGACCTCAGGGAGGTGTCTGAGATGGTTTTCCTCTAGATGTAGAGACAGTAGAGAGGGCAGGGAGGCGCTCTGAGTTATTGTCCTGACATTGCTGAAGCGATTCTGGGAAAGGTCAAGGTCGGTGAGGGTGGCAAGTCCGTGCAGCACCGAAGTGTTGAGCTCAGACAGATGGTTACTCTGCAGGCGCAGGGTGTGTGTGTTTGGGGGTATGGGTGAGGGGAGCTTGGTCAAGAGCAGGTCATTGCAGTCCACAGTGGGAGCTTCATGGTAGACAGAATCAGGGGAGAACCACGGCTTGATCTGACACACACACCGCACCGGGCAGGAGATGTGCCATGGTAGTGCATGAGGTAGCGAGCCGACAACGCCGGGCACACATACACCAACCAACACACACAGGAGACACTGCGACTGTAGAAACATTAAAGTCGGCCTCATAATCCTCGCAGGTCACAGGAGCCGATTCAGACAAGGTGACAAAGAGTTTGTTATGAGGATGTTAGATGAATCATTTGGACCAGTAATGTGTGTGAAGTTGGGACATTAACAGTTTCAAGGTGTGTGTGCAAACTGTAAAAGGTAGGCCAGATGGTTCAGTGTCATCATTCATTAAAATCTAAACTAATTAAAGAATGATTTTGTTGTTAATAGCATTCTACAGCGGATTCAGACACAACTGAAAACATGAAATGTGTTTGTTCCCTTTATAGTCAAGGACTCCGTTATACCAAGAGCATTTTTTTATGTTCAACTTTGATTTTGAGTGGTAGAGCAGGGACTGCACAATGGCTGTAGCTTGGTGACGGCCTTTATTGTCACACCATCAATCTCACATCCTGGCCACAGGTGGAGGTCTCATGGCTCCCAGTGCGGCGGCTCACTGTTTTATTAAAAAACACAAGAAGAGAAAGAAGGATAATCAGTGAGAAAAAGGGAGAAACTAAAATAACCTAACCTTTCTTAAATTAAATGAAGAAAAAACTGAGGTGGTTGTTTTTGGAGCAAAAGAGGAACGATTAAAAGTCAGCGCTCAGCTTCAAACGACAATGTTAAAAACAACAGACAAAGCCAGAAATCTTGGTGTAATTATGGACTCAGACCTGAATTTCATCAGCCACATTAAGACAATTACAAAGTCATTCTATTACCACCTTAAGAATATATCAAAGGTAAAGGGACTTATGTCTCAGCAGGACTTGGAAAAACTTGTCCATGCTTTTATCTTCAGTAGACTGGACTACTGTAACGGTGTCTTTACAGGTCTCCCTAAAAAATCAATCAGACAGCTGCAGCTGATTCAGAACGCTGCTGCTCAAGTCCTCACTAAGACCAAGAAAGTGGATCACATCACTCCAGTGCTGAAGTCTTTACACTGGCTTCCTGTGCCTCAGAGAGTTGATTTCAAAATGCCTTTGCTGGTTTATAAATCATTAAACGGTTTAGGTCCAAAATACATTTCTGACCTGCTAGTAAACTACGAACCCCCCAGACCTCTCAGGTCGTCTGGGACAGGTCTACTTTCTGTCCCCAGGGTCAGAACTAAACAGGGAGAAGCAGCATTTAGTTTCTATGCTCCACATATTTGGAACCAACTTCCAGAAAATTGCAGGTCCGCTGCAACTCTCAGTTCTTTTAAATCAAGGCTGAAGACCTTTCTTTTTGATGTTGCCTTTCGTTAAATAACTATCCATTTCTTATACTTTCGTTGCTTATTTTATCTATATTTTTTCTTATACTGCACTGTAACATTTATTCTTGTATTTTAATTGTCTTCATGTAAAGCACTTTGAATTGCCCTGTTGCTGAAAAGTGCTCTACAAATAAAGCTGCCTTGCCTTGCCTTGCATAAAATCAGCTGTTTGATACAGTCTGTGTATTGCTTAAATACAAATACATTTTCAAGCACTATACCTCATCAATTCCCACTCTAAACCAATTGGTGTGAATTTGAAATGCAAGAAATCTCTAAGAGAGCAGGGTCACATGGAATTTTCAAGGATATACTTTGCAGAGTGCTTTGTTGTAATCTTCAGTGTTTCTTTCAGCCTACAAGAGAATAGTTAAGTATGTAGGGGTGATGAAATTGTGTTACACTTAAATATTTCACGTCAGTGCTTCACATTCAGCGTTCAATGTTAGAACATAGCATCCCACAAATGTTATTTATTACATAACAGTTAAAAAGACCCCAGGGATCTTTTATATTATCAGCCTTCTCTAGTTAAGGCTACTTTGGAAAAGACTGTAGCTGCTGCTGGAACAAATACACACGTAGAGGCAAACGTACACACTCACTCACACACACTCACACACACACACACACACACACACACACACACACACACACACACACACACACACACACACACACACACACACACACACACACACACACACTAACGTTGCATGTTGTACACGCAAACACCAGTTACATCAATATTTACATTTAGAACATTTGACAGGCTCACTTATCCACAGCATGGTACAACACACACATTAATGGATCATAGACATTTGGCAGCAATGAGATCATCCTAGTAATTAGCTGAGCGGAAGTGCAAAAACACACTATGGGGAGAAATGGTATGTGTCAGTGTAACAAGTGTCACCCTGTTCTCAACAGCATATTTTAATATGCGTAATACATGGAAGTCAAGATACAATAAAGTATGGCTGTAGGCCAAAATGTTACATGCTAGTTATTGTATAGTTACATTAAATTCAAAGTAGCAGTCTTTTTAATTTGATTACAGTAAATCTGCATTATTATTCTTTAACTTTAATTGTTTTTGGCCACTTGGGGGCAGCGAGACAAGATGTAAACACAACAATGACATATTATCACCTTGTAAAGTATGGTGTTCGCAAACAGTTGCTTATTTACACATCCAGCAGACACAGAGCAACATTATCATTCATTTGGCGTCGCTCTTCTGTCCAATATTCGCTCTCCTTTTAGCTCTGTTCTCCAACATCTCCTGAGAAAAATATCTTTTAACTTTACCTCCTAAATAGCGTTTTGCTAACTTTGTCTGTCTGCTGTGTGGTGCTGGGCAGGTAGTGTTTAGAGGGTTTATAGGGGTCTTCGCTGAAAACAGAAATCATGCTGATCAGAGTGGCAAGCGTGAATCAAAATTAATTTAACTGATTGGTCGTAAAGACGGTGAGCTGAAACGCATTGAAAGGCTCTGTAGAGCTGAGGAGAACTGCAGAGTCTGGAGCTACTGCTAATTGTTTATCGGTTCGGAAATATAAGTCATACCTTTTATATTACACATTGTGCAATTGATTTGATTAATTGTTTATATCATAACATTAATTACAGACGGTTTAAGTTTTAACCATAAAGAAAATCACACCTTAACACCCCTATGTGTAGAATTCTTATGTGATTGTCATCGTTCAAATTATTATGATGTAATTTCAGGCTTGTGCACAAAGAAGGAGGTGCTTGTTAATTAAACAACTTTGAGTCCATGAAAAGCGCTATATAAATTCAATTTATTATCATTAATGAGTTGAATTACATTATTTTTGTTGCAGTAACAACAATCTGATTATTACTGTTTATATAATTATTTAAGTTCTGTGACGTTTTACTGTTCTCTGTCTTCCAAATAAAGTTTTATGTGATACTGGTATCGTGCATGACAAACACACACTCACACATTCTGAGAAGGCTTATTGCAGAGTTGCCATGGAAACAAATCTCCCAGCCTCACTCAGTGTTATGAGATGTATTTTGGAATTTATTTTGGTCTGTGCATCAGTTAATAAGAACACAGATGAAACAACGTGACTGGCCCGAGGAAACTTGACTACATTTTTGAAGCTGCAAATCTGTATTTCCCTTTTAATCAATCTCCAAGTGTTCTACAAATCAGACCATTTTCTGTGATGAAGTTTTGTATGGTTATAAATAAAATTTTCATTAGGTGAACGTTGAACCTTTCCTGACACTTGCAAAGTTACTCCCCTGACTCATATTTCTCTGAAAGTTTAGTATGGCTGCACACTGCAATTATCCACAATTATCCCCAGTAATACACCGGCCATACAAGGATTAGTAAAACTGAAGTGACTCAACAGCTGAGGAAAAACACTTTTCTCTTAAACTCTTTGTTTATAGTTGCATTACCTTTGTATGTTGCATAAGGAATGTGTTGATCTAAATAGAAATAGTGACTGGAAATAACTGTACTGAACTACATTCCCACAAGCCCTTACAGTTTTCATAGTTTTTATATAAGCAGTTTTGGCTTTTGACTCTTTTAAAGAGTACTCCAATGATTTAGCATTGCACTCCTATATCACTGTCAGACTCATAATGGACAGTTAAAAAACAGAATAAAAGTCAACGCAGAACCAGAGATATCGTCTTTTGTATTCCACGCATTCTTCTTCTTTGTCAAACTCTTGTGCCTATATTACCCACAATGCATTCCATCCGCCGACAGATCAGTTTGCGATTTGGGTGTTTTATGCTAATATGCTAGTAACCTCTGGAAGCTGAATTGCAAGCTCTCTCTGTATTTTTAAAAGAAAATTATAGACCAATCTTTTTAGTCTGGCTTTTTATTTGGAGTAATGTTATAGTAAGTTTTAATAATTGGTTTTTACATAATTTTTTATCTGTGATGTTTATTTTTATTTGATTCTATTGACTATTATTTATTGTTTTTTTTTAAACATTTATTTTGCTTTATTGTTGTAATTTTGAGTCTTGAATTTTCATGTTCAATTTGACTATGTAAGCACTTTGGGCTGCATGTTTGGATGAAAGGTGCTATATAAATAAAGTTGAGTTGAGCAGCAGCTAATGTAGCCTTGAGCTGCAACGGGCAACAGAGGTCTGGTAAGCTCACTTATTTCTAACTCCACACCTCAGATTGTTATATTTTTCAAACTTGTAGTCTTCAGACCCACCCAACTGATGCTGACTCAAGTGACATCACTTGAGGCAATTATAGACTTCGACAAAAGGCTTTATACAACTTTTTTTCACATATGCAGTAGCACTCTCCCGAACCTGTGAACAGACTTTGATATATGTAAAATTGGTGGAGTTCTCCTTCAATCACACAGCCAAATCTAAGAATATCTAATGCCAGTGGTCCCCAACACCCAAAGGGTTACAACATGTTTAAAATGATTGAAAACGGATAGATTATTTATATTATTTTTTATGATTTTCCTGTCTTTTTTTTGCTTTATTCTAATGAAATATTGGATTATTTCAGGCCCCTAAATACTTCCTTAATTTTAACAATATGAGAAAGATGTCTCATGGCTCAATCTTGACTCAATTGTGACGAGAGATGACAAGCCAAAGAAGTTGTGAACCAATGTCTTGCATGCTGTCTATACTGGCTGCACCATTAGTTAAATGCCACTACATTTCTTACAAAACCTGACCCACACTGACTGTCCTAAAACATCTATTCTAAGATGTGTATTTGTGCATTATTGTGGACTTTTGTCTCCTGACCTATCTCTAAAAATATGCTGTTTACTGGATTGTTTAACTTAACTAACTGAACTGAAGTTCCTGGGTCATTGGACATCCTACTCAGGACCAGCTTTTCTTGTTTTTTTCTTCTTCTTTTTAACCAATTTTGAACATTTTCCCAACATATTCTCCCTCCCACATTCACCCACACACCCGATACTTGCATTTTGCTAAACCTCCCTACTTACTGTATTAACGTGTACCCTAGATGGCAACCAATGAAACAATAAATTATGAAATACATCACAAATCATGTTCATTTGGTTACCTTTGCAGGACTTTATAATTTCTTTGTTGGCACCTCACTTGAAACAAACAACAAGTTCCTGTTTACATTAAAGCCTTCTACACATTTGCTAGAAGAGCGAAAAACAAGCTAATACAATAATACAATGAAATGGCTTAAAGACATTAAAACCCTACACACTCACACAAACACTAACATTTGCTTTCTAGAGAGAAAGAGGTCACATTTCCTTTGTGCTAAACTAAATATCGTTTTAACTTTCCAAAAGCACTTCTTGCAGTATAGCTTGTGCCATGCAATTCTAGGTGTGGGATAATCAATTAGATGGTGGTCTCTATCCTCTAATGGGCATCAAGATGTCAGTGGCTTGAAAGTTTTCAGAAGCCCTATGGGATGTGAAAAAAACAGAAATGTATTTTCAGACCAGACACATGAATGCTTCTGCAGAAGTTAATGTCAAACATGCCTCTCCGTTGGCTGACTTTTACTTTGCTTTGAAAGAAAGAGAGAGATGGAAAAAAAAAGCTTCCTACATTCTCTAATGGATAAAGGGAAAAAATAGGTATGGAGTAAAAAACAGTCCATTTGTTTGTGTTGTGCAGTTACAACACAGGGAGACACTGCAACAGGGCGGAATAGAGAGAGGGGGAGAATTGATACAGCAGGAGAGAGGGATGTATGGCAGAGATAGAGGTGCTGGATGCAGATCCTAATAAAAAATAATGTGAAAAACAGAGACGCATTGCCCTGCAGCTGAATCTGTTCTAACATGCACACAGACACAGATATACATGAACTTATTATGTTTGACAAAGGAGACCCTTGAGCTTCTCCATTTCCAACACACACACACACACACACACACACACACACACACACACACACACACACACACACACACACACACACACACACACACACACACACACACACACACACACACACACACACACACACACACACACACACACACACACCTGCTACCAACACCTTTGAATCAATGCTGCTTTCACTCAGAGTGAATGTGCATGCATCCACAGCTGCCTGTCTGCGTGAGTGCTGCAATGACCTGTTTGCTTAAAATATTCTATTAACATATTTCAGGTTTCTTACCGCAACTGAAGCACCGACCACATCTCATCATTTCTTCCTTTCTTCATTTGCTCAGTCTTCCTTTGCAAATGGTTCAAGTGCCGGGATGTTTTTTTCTTCTTCTTCTTCTCCCTCTGAGTCACACGTTTATGGATCTCTTAAGATTCCTGAAATATCACTTCCCTAGCTCTCCTCTCTCTGTCACTGGAGCTTAAGAGTAAATTGGCACAGAATGAATCTCCTCTCTCTCTCTCTCTCTCTCTCTCTCTCTCTCTCTCTCTCTCTCTCTCTCTCTCTCTCTCTCTCTCTCTCTCTCTCTCTCTCTCTCTCTCTCCCTCCCTCCAGCAGAGCTTCTGTCCCTCTCATCTCTCCTATCTGCCTCCTCTCATTCTCTTGCCTGTCTCACTCTCTCCCTCTTCCTCCTCTTGTTTTATAAGCCAAAGGAAAACCATTTGCATTAGTTACAGTGTGTGTTTTTTCTGTATGACAAGTTTTCTTTCGCTCCTGTTGGCATTTTAGGAAGACCTGCTTACATGCCAGGTCAAAGATGTCAAAGGTTAGACACTAGCCAGAAGGACACAGTTTACATTATGTAAGTTGTTGTTTCTGTGTTACAGTATCTTATATTTACAGCTGTGTCATTTTGAAGCTGTCTCATCTCTTCATTAAACAGACTTGTTGAGTGATTTTATTTTTTGTTAGGTTTCAATGTGGAATTGTCTCCAGTTGTTACAAACCTACAGTGCACATTGCATAGCATTTAAGGACTCAATTAAGTTTTAATGAGCCTTTTTACAATCTCATCTCGCCTCAAAGTCTGTTTCATTAAAGCAATACAATGTAGAAAATGGCCAAGAGGAAAAACGTAATTAAACCCTTTGTACAGACTAGCAAGCAACAATAGACACAAAAGAGAAAACAATATCAAAAAGAAGCATGTTACTGTGGGTACTGTTGGGGTGAATTGACTTTGGAGTTTTAGTTGTTTATTTCATTTCTCTGATTCCAACGGTCTCAGTGTTTCCTGATGCTGTAGTTTTTATATTCTGTTTTAAAGGCAAACCACTCTCCTAACAGCATCTGTAAAATGCCACATTGACTGGTGGTAATTTATGTATGAAAGAAAAGGAACATGTGCAGATGTTGAGAGGATCTCAGACTTACTGTGGCATGCATATATTTTGAATAACACCACCATAGCTCGGTAAGGTATAACATATGCCATTCATTTGGCTATATATTGAACATGACGAAGGCAATACAGTTTGACTGTCCTGGAATGGAGATATAACTCTACTCTGTGGATTGCTCCAGGCTACAGCAATACAGCAATGACATGATACTCTCCTGTAAATAGCATGCATGCAGCATGGTAAGTAATCCCCTGTGGTAATTAACCTGGCAGTAGAAGACACTTTACACTTAATACAAATTATGTATATGACAGGTGGAGACTGAAGTGGAGGTTTGTGCAAATAGCACTTGCAGTTAAAGCAGAGAAGCACATGCAAGTTTTGAGAGTAAATGTAACTTAAAACCCAAAGCAGACAAAGTAGTGCAGTGAGATGTTATGATGGGTGTAGGCAGCTCATGCCGCACATGACTGAAGTGTGATCACATTGGTCCCTAAATCAGTTTGAAGTGAGTTCAACATTTTGTTACCTGCCTGACAGGCTTGCAGCATCCTTCAGCTCATTGTTTTGGTTCAGACTAACTGCTGTCATCAGTTCAGCAAGTAGAGTCCAGCGAAAAAGTTCAAAAAAAAAACATTATACGTTACCTGCTCAGCAACAAAATGCAGACGGTCAAAGTTATTGACTAGCTGGTGAACAGAGTTGAACATTTGGCACTAAAGGGCCACATATTTCCCTCAGAGCTACTAGAGCTCCGAGGGAAATACTGGACATCCATTCATCAGGTGGACAAAAACATGACTCCAAATAAATGATAATGTTACTCTGTACCATAAATAGCCAACTGTTTGCTAACGTGCTAACAACTTTATACGGAAATTACATTTCTGTGATGTTTAACAGCTTGATTTTGCTGACCCCTAGTGGCCAAACAAAATCACCATAATGCAAGTTTAATGGTGCTTCCTTCTCTCTCTCTATATATTGCTACATCCAGTGTCTCAATTACTGTGTGTTATCTGTTGCAGGAAGGATGCTTGTGGAAAGAATTTTAGAATCAAAATACCCACATTATTAAAGTTGACTCTATAATCAAAGCTATGTTGTATAAAACAGGCCCTTCAGTACTCGTTCTTATCTGTATTACTGCAGAGCACGTCTAACCACTCTTAAAGTTGTACACATATTTCAACTAATTCATGCAAAATATTTTGCCTGTAGTGACAGAACTGTAAGATCAGAGTATTGCCAGCATACTGCATATAAAATGATACATTTTGTCACTAGAATAGAATAGAATAGAATGCCTTTTATTGTCACTATACACATGTACAACGAGATTAAAAGCAACTCCTTTTCCAGGTGCACAGTTCTGAGATGCTATATACATATATAAAAAAATAAAAATAAAAATAAAATAATAAGATAGTGGATTCTGATATATGCATATGTCAAATTACGTCTTTGGATCTACAGTAAATCCCTCTTCCTCTGTGATGTGATCTAATACTTGCATTGCAGGTACTCTTACAATTAAATTGTGGGCATTGCATACTTTATAACTGTGATGTCCTGGTCCTGTGACAGTTTTGAAGTGATTTTGTTTCATGGTATATGATTCACCAACTTTTATGGTCATTGACCTTTTGCTCATGGAGGAAAACAAACGCACTTACACACACTTATAAAGCTCCCTACTTATCCTCATTGTTTTTCTGTTCATTGTACCGTAGGCTAGTGATGGAGAGGATATGAGTGTGGGTGTGTGGTAACAGAGAATCAGGCAGAGTGGTCGTGAAAGAGCAAAAAAAAAAAGAGCATAGAGAGCGGCTACTGCAGGATATACTGTGAGACGAAACAGCAAAAATGTAGAGAATGAACAGAAAAGAACAGAGAAGTTAAAAAACTATTTAGTCAAAGCAATTTCGCAGCATGTGGGCTTATATTATTTTGTATTCATGTGTATTTACATGTATATGACTGTGTGACTTGGCTCTCTAATTATCTTCTTTGCTTGATTCATTCAGGAGCCAAACCCACAAAAGCACACACACCCACATGCCCTGTCTGACTGAAAGGCAGCAAGGATAAATGGTAGCTCGCTGAAAGGGAGAGAGAGGAGGTCGCCATAGCAACACTGAGGGGGTGTCGCTTTTATTGGAGAAAGAAAATCAGCTCTGCCTTATCCTCCTATCTCACTCTGCACTCTCTCAATTCTGCTTTCTCTGTGTCACCTGCCTCTTTTCCTTTGTGTGTTCATTTAGTTTTCCACGAGCTGACGTCAACTGCCTGGGACATCGACATGAGATGTGAAAATTCACGTCTGGTGTTGGATTGTTTTATTGTAAGCACTTCCATTTGGCAACATGGCCAAAGATTCAGTATTATGTGATGTGCTGTAGTTAAAATGTTTGTTTGTTTAAAAAAAAAAATGAACAAAATGTTTTTACAAAAGTGTAATCAAAAGTGCACAATATCACATAATGGCAGATGACAGGTTGGATGTGGCACAGCATTCCTTCCCTTCTGTTCACATATGGACCAGCTGGACAAGCCTCCCACATCACAGCACTGTATGTGAGTTTGTGAGTGTGTGCGCATAGAAACATGTCAGAGAGAAAATGATTGAGAATTTGCTGCCATGGTGACAAGTGAGGAACAGAGATAGATAGAGGCAACTGAATAACCACTACTACTCACAGTATTTACATTTTGATCATTTTCTTAGACAAGTGCAGAGTGACACCATATGGTACATACAGTTTAATGCTTTTTGAGACTAAAACAGTAAAGTAAATAACACAACTGGAGGCTTGTTATGCATCAACTATGGACTCCTACATGTCTAAAAAGTATACACACTGTAGAGAGCAACTGCTAATTGTAAAAGTTAATCAAACTGCTGGGATAGACCATAACAAAGAAATTAATGTATTATAATTACAGAGTGTCACCATTATTCTGCAGTATGTCGTTTTATACAGAAGAGCAGATGGGTGTATTTCAGTGACTCTCCAAAGACAACGTAATTGATCAAGATGAATCATCATTTCCACATGTCATATTTCCAATTAGCTAGCACAGTGTGTGTGTGTCTGTGTGTGTGTGCGTGGGAGATGGCAACAGGTCTGTGTTAATCAGCAGGTTCTCTGTGCATGGTTGCAATGAGAAATGAGAGAAAAATGATTGAGAATTTGCTGCCATGGTGTCAAGCTCAGCAGTATCTAATAGAAATGGGTTGTTAAGAAGCCTGTCCATTGCAGGAGGGTAGGCAGGTGAAGGTGTGTGTCTTTGTGTGCGTGCATGCGTATGTGTGTGTGTGTGTGTGTGTGTGTGTGTATGTATGTGTGTGTATTGCGTGGGAGATGGCAACAGGTCTGTGTTCATCAGCGGGTTCTCTGTGCATGGTTGCCATAGTGAAAGAGTTTGGTTTGTGGTTTAGTAAGTTCAATGTAGCAGTAAAAACAACCACAAATGTTACAGAGGTTAATACCTGTCTTGCTCGCAGTGTATGAATGTTTAGAGCATTTCAAAGAGCAGATAGCATCACAAGGAACTAAACTGCTCCAAAAAATAAATAGTCATTCATTCTTGACCATCAAAGTGGAGCACAATGGACTCTACACCTTACACAGCTCATTGATTCTCTCTGGTGGAGAGATTTGGTATAGTGTATCTAACACGGTTCATGTTCTCACAAAACAGTTAAGCAAATACAGTATTTTTACTATATCATCGGCCAAACCTTCATTCAATTACTTCCTCCCTCCAACTGCATTCAAGTGTACTTCTGCTGACATAAAGAGTGAAAGTCTGAGGGGGCATTTCAAAGTGCCCATGCCATTTTCTTGGCATTATCCTTGTCCTTTGAAAAAAACGTGTTCGTTGGTATTTTTCACACTGTGTTTATCAAATAGTTTAGCACTCAGCTTAGCCTGTTAGCAGGGTTAATACTCTGCTGCTGACATAAAATTATATTTAAAATGAAAAAACAATTGAAAGGACTGGCTTTGCTGCTCAGAGGTCATTATGTTTTTATTGGAAACGGCATTTCATGGCATTGTGTGGATACCTTAAGTATACCAATCCACATAGCAGATACTGGCTGGTATATCTTGTGGGTGATACCAGTTGGTCCACCACTGAATATCTTGACAACTATTAAATGGATTGCCAGGAAATGAAGTAACAATATCCAAGGTCTCCAGAGGGTTAATGACTTTGGTGATCCCTTGACATTTTGGTGCTACCAGCAGATCATTTATCCAGTAAAACTATACATTTCCATCAGCCTCAGCCATACTTTGTGTTTAGTGCTTATTAGCAAAGGTTAACACAAGAACATGCTAAACTAAGATGGTGAACATGGTAAACATACATGGACTTTAGTTTGTTCTAAACTTTATTTATAAAGCACTTTTTTCTGTTTTCATCTTATAATTAAACCTTGTAAAATGTGTCTGTTAACATCTAAATGATTTAGTGCTAAAAATTACAAATACAATTATTATCCATCATAAATTAAAATGTGGGTTTTAAATGTATCAACAATGTGCAAATGTCTTTAATGAACAAAATAAAAATGGACTTTCACATTTTATTTTATTATTATTTATCTTTATTAATGGTGCATAAATGACAGCTTTGAGTGTACAACATTATCAGTCAGTGTCTCTTAATGAAGATTTAGAGAGATGGCACAGCCAGTGTAAGACTAATTTCAAAAACCACATCACATTACAATCACCAAACTGCTGAGCCACATTCAAGGACAGGAAAGGACAAAAAGCCTCTTTCCATTGCGATGTGATACACACACGGCACAGTTCACTTTAGGTGACAGACTTGCGTTAACTGATATTAAACCACGTCTAAGGGTGATAAGGCATGTAGCAGAAAACTTAAGGACAACTGAGTAAACATTTATCTGTATCTGTATCAAACAACTTATTATAAACGGAAAATGGTGCAACCCAGATTTTGCTTTAAACCACTTGGTGGAAACAAAATGTAAACTTAAAAAACAATTTAAAATGCTTTTGGAGTGTCCTGCACTTTTTGGACAACAACAATAACCTTGACAATTTCAAATTTAATTGAATAATATCATTATTGAAAGGCACTTGAAGGTTATCAGTGCTATCTGTAAATCCAATGCGGTTAAACAACTTGACTAAACAAATGAATGAGTTTGACTTTTGAGTTTTGTTGAATAAGCAAACCACATCAAACAAATATTACAGATAAGGCAGATATGGGTAGCAACCCAGAGTATAAAAGAGTCCACCGGTCCTCAGTTGTTGTACAGAAGCAACATGGGCAAACTACTTATCTGCGTTGGTAAGCTGAGCTCCTTGCTCATAGAAACTTTTCAAACTTTGTTATTACACATTTTAACTTAATTTTATCTTGTGCATAATGCAAATTAATTCTCATTTACTACTGAACTTGTCTTCTCCTCACCCTCTCTAATTCTATATCCTATCTCTGCAGGACTGGCTCTCCTGCTGCATGTGCAGCTAGGTAATTATATCCTTTATCCATTCAGTGTTGGTGTGATATGTGTAGATGTTGGTAACCTAATGTAAGAGCAATTGTTACGTATGTTGCAGGATCATCCTACATCCTCTCCTGTTATTTCACTAACTGGGGACAGTACCGTCCTGGAGCAGGCAAGTATTTTCCCACCAACATTGACCCATGTCTCTGTGACCACCTCATCTATGCCTTTGCTGGAATGGACGGCAACATGATCAAGACCTACGAGTGGGACGATGAGAAACTCTACGGACAGTTCCAGGCCCTGAAGAACCAGTTAGTACACACAATAGCACTAATAGCTCATAGTGTGACTCCAGCACATGAAAAAACAAATTATTAGACATTAGCATGCACGCACACAGATTCATTTTGAGAGGTTAAAGTGGATGTTGTTGCTGCTTGCAGGAACAGCAATCTGAAGACACTGCTGGCCATCGGAGGATGGAACTTTGGTACTCAGAAGTAAGTCGTAATAAAATGAGGAACAATGCTCTCACCAAGAGGAACTTGTAGCACAGCTAGAACTCTGGTCTTCTTCCTGTCTCTATAGGTTCACAGCTATGGTTTCCTCTCCTGCCAATCGTCAGACCTTCATCAACAGCGTGATCACGTTCCTGCGTCAGTATGAGTTTGATGGTCTGGATATCGACTGGGAGTACCCTGGCTCTCGTGGCTCCCCACCTCAGGATAAGGAGCGCTATACCGTTCTGGTCCAGGTCTGTCATATTGCTGTTTAATTTATGGCTACAGATTAATTCATGTTGTAAGTGGAAGTATGTGTATGTATACAGGCCGCTATTATTGCAGTTATACACTGCCTATGTATATAGAATTCCAGCTTTTAGGGGATTTGGCCAAGAAGTCTATCCAGGAGATTTCATAGAACTTTATATTATGGTTATATGTTGGAAATATAGTAATCAAATGCCGTTAAAAGTATAATCTAAAACACCTTCTCAGTTTCTCAGTGCAATCACACTCTCTTTGCCCATGTGTAGGAGTTGATGAGCGCCTTTGAGGCCGAGGGCAAGAAGACCAACCGTCCCCGTCTGATGCTGACTGCTGCTGTCTCTGCTGGAAAGGGAACTATCGACTCTGGATATCAGATTGCCGCGATTGGAGCGTAAGTACATGAGCAAACACATGCAAACATTGCTAGCCTCACATATAGAAGACAGCTATTACTAAACATTAATCCTCACGTCTTGTTTGCCAGTGTGCTGGACTACTTCCACGTCATGACCTACGACTTCCATGGTTCTTGGGAGCGCAATGTTGGAGAGAACAGTCCCCTGTACAAGGGCCCCGCTGACCAGGGATCCATGATCTACTTCAATGTGGTAAGTGAGGGCTCCAGCTGTAAATGTATAATAATTAAACTACGGAACAAATACTCACACTGGCCTGTACTCTCTCATGTGTAGGACTATGCTATGAACTACTGGAAGAGCAATGGTGCCCCAGCTGAGAAGCTGCTGGTTGGTTTCCCCACCTATGGTCACACCTTCCGCCTGGCTTCCTCTAACACTGCTGTGGGAGCTCCTGCCAGTGGACCTGGAGCTGCTGGACCTTACACCCGTCAGTCTGGCTTCTGGGCCTACTATGAGGTTTGTGCTTCTTTTTCTGAATCTGTATATGACAGGACAGCATACTGTATATGCGTGTATTGTGTAGATCCCAACCGAAAAAACATTTCTCTCCTATCAGATCTGCACTTTCCTGAAGCAAGGAGCCACTCAGGCTTGGGACAGCACACAGGATGTGCCATATGCCTACAACCAGGGAACCTGGGTTGGCTATGACAATGTTAAGAGTTTCCAGATTAAGGTATGAAGTTGTATTTATTTATTTAAATTCCCGTTCCAGACCTTTGTGTTTCAAGGTTATTTAACACTTGGTTTCACCACTCATCTGCTCTGTAGATTCAGTGGTTGAAGCAGAGCGGTTTCGGTGGAGCCATGGTGTGGAGTTTGGATCTGGATGACTTCAGTGGCACTTTCTGCGGCCAGGGAAAATACCCCCTGATCAACACCATCAAGAGCGGACTGGGAACTGGAGCTTGTATGCATAAAGCACATATTCTCTGGTAATAAACTTAATGTGGCTGTCTTATATATATTTTTAATTATTACATTTCTCTCCCCAGCCTGCACTTCCCGTGTTGACCCCCTGGCTCCAGTGACACCAACCCAGCACGCTATGCCCCAGCCCGGCGGTGGTGGCAGCAGCGGTGGCGGCAGCAGCAGCGGTGGCAGCAGCACAGGATCTGGCTTCTGCGCTGGCAAGTCTAACGGTCTCTACCCTGACCCAACCAACAAGAACCACTTCTATGAGTGCAACCAGGGACAAACCTACAACCAGCACTGTGCTGCCACCCTGGTGTTCGATAACAGCTGCAAGTGCTGCAACTGGGCTTAAACAATCCATGGTTGAACATCATACTGGTTGTTCTTAAGTAAGGAGCTGGTCAACTTTCATGTAAAATAAGACCATCTAAGGCCCATTCAAGAACTGCTCTTTAACACCTGTCACTGATCTAACCTGAATAAATATCTCATTTAAAACAGATCTCTGATGTTTTTGTGCGTCTCATGCATGTTTTCAGTCATAAAACCTCAAACCACTGAAGCTAAATGAAGTTGCAGTATTCATTGCAGAATAACTTTGATCATCAAACATTAGCAACAAAATATATTTATTCATATTCACTCCTGTAGCGCACAGAGCAATACAGTAAGACAGTGAATGTGTGTATATAGGAGGTAAAGATAAACATGACTGTAATTGTCACTGCAGAAAAAACAGTTGAACATAAATCAGTAAAATTATAGTAGCAGAAAGTCAAAGGCAACAACAGAGGTTATAATCAGTACTCTCATTATTACACACGCACGCACGCACGCACGCACGCACGCACGCACGCACGCACGCACGCACGCACGCACGCACGCACACACACACACACATACGGCAAGGCAAGGCAACTTTATTTGTCCAGCACATTTCAGCAACAGAGCAATTCAAAGTGCTTTACATAAAACATTAAAGAACAGTCAAAAACAATTAAAACATTTAAAACAGATAAAATGCGAGAATAAAAGTTACAGTGCAGTATAAGAAATGAACAATTATTTAAAGAAAGGCAGCATAAAAAAAAAAGGTCTTCAGCCTTGAACAGAGTTGAGGTGGACCTGCAGTTTTCTGGGAGTTGGTTCCAGATATGTGGAGCATAGAAACTAAATGCTGCTTCCCCCTGTTTAGTTCTGACCCTGGGGACAGAAAGCAGACCTGTCCCAGACGACCTGAGAGGTCTGGGTGGTTCATAGTGTAGCAGCAGATCAGAAACGTATTTTGGCCCTAAACTGTTTAGTGATTTATAAACCAGAAAAGCTATTTTGAAATCAATTCTTTGAGGGACAGGAAGCCAGTGTAAAGACTTCAGAACTGGAGTGATGTGATCCACTTTCTTGGTCTTAGTGAGGACTCGAGCAGCAGCGTTCTGAATCAGCTGCAGCTGTCTGATTGATTTTTTAGGCAGACCTGTAAAGACACCGTTACAGTAGTCAAGTTTACTGAAAATAAAAGCATGGACAAGTTTTTCCAAATCCTGCTGAGACATAAGTCCTTTAACCCTTGATATATTCTTAAGGTGACAATAGGCTGACTTTGTAATTGTCTTACAGTTTTTTTTTTTGATTGCTAAACGACAGTGGGCACAACTGAAGTCACATGTGCAAAACTCTAACTACAGTCTGCATGACAAACAGTTATCTGAGCTAAACAGTTCACGTCACCTGCAAAACTCATTTCAAACAACACAACTCTCAACACACGTCTGAAAACAGGCTCACTGCAGCCAAACACTGTGAACAATCCTCACTGAGATAACATACACTGTCACTCAGAACACACTGAGAGGACAAACACTAGCATCAAACACCAATACAGAAATTACAAACACTTTTAATCTTTAGTTTGAACAATTTGAGTGACTTCACACTACTCAATAGTTTCTTTAAAGAAAAGATACAGATTTTATAATATACCAATTTTACGTAAGGTAAACAAGAAGGAATGAAAAGCAGCATTTTGCTTCAATATAGTATTTTGAAAAAAAAACTAAAGGTACATAACAGTAACAAAAAATAGTGTGACTAATCCTGCCTCTCACCAGAATCATGCGGAAAGTTTTCTTCATCACATTAGATGTCTGAATCATCTCTAAATACAAATGAGTATGGTGTTTCCATTGCTTTCACCTCCATTACTTTCTGAAAAACAGTAAGTCACAGTTTTACTATAGTTAATATATAGTGTTTTTCACATTTTTTTATAGCTGTATATGTAACCTCAGACTTACCTGGACATATTGGTATCTTTGCTCTTTTCCCTGTTTCTCTCAAATGGTACAGTGTATAATTGTTTCATTCTTATTTGGTGTTTGTATACAAAAAAAGGCTTTCTGAGCTTTCTCTATATACAATTTTTTATGATTGCTATGACAATTTTTTCAATACTTTTAACAACTTTCCTAAACTCTTAACGCACCAACACACCTACAACACACAATTGACAAAACAATTAATTTCATGCTCAAAATCACACATTGAAAACTAAACTCCAACACTAATTTTCAAAATACAATCCGCTTCAAAATACATCCGCTTCAAGACAATAGTACTTACATATAGGGCCATGACTGGATCAGCCCCAGCTTACATCCAGGACATGGTCAAACCATATACCCCAACCCGCCCACTTCGCTCTGCATCAGCCAAACTGCTTGCGGCTCCCTCACAGCGAGGGAGAACTAATCACTCAACGAAATCCCGACTGTTCACTGTCCTGGCTCCCAAATGGTGGAACGATCTCCCCACCGACATCAGGATGGCCGAAAGCCTACACACATTCCGCCGAAGGATAAAAAAAAATCTCTTCTGACTACACCTCGGATAAAAAAAAAAAAAAAAAAATCTTGAACCTGCACTTTCATATGTCTCTTTGTAGCTTTACTTATTTAAAGCTAATGTACTTGCACTTACTACTTGTTGTCTGGAGTTTGTACCTTCACAGTTTTGAATTATTCCAAAACACAACAGGAACATGTAGCCAGTCATAGCCCAATGTCATAAAAACACTAATATCAGATGGAATTACAGAAACTGCATTATTTTATGTGTCAGGTCTGCTCCTTATACAATAGACACTATATTGTATTGATCATAGATTGTATTTTACACTACAGTTTCTCTTGAAGCCTCCCTACATTTGTGTTTTTTTGGGTTTAGTAAATGCATACATTGTGTTTCCTTTGCTGCAGAAATTCAATACAAAAAAATGAATAACCCACTCAGAGTATCTTTATAGAATGTACAGTTTATGAAACAGGGGTGGTGATGGTGCAGTGGATATGACACATGCCTTTAGTGTGGGAGATCTAGGTTCAATTCCCACTGTGATACATCAACCAATGTGTCCCTGAGCAAGGCACTTAACCCCTAGTTGCTCCAGAGGCGTGTGACCTCTGACATATGTAGCAATTGTAAGTCGCTTTGGATAAAAGTGACAGCTAAATGACAAATGTAATGTAATGTTATGAAAAAAAGAAGACAGAGACAGAATTGTACTGGTACTCGTCTTCCTCTCCCTTGTTACTCCCTTCTTACTTTCTTTGTGTTCATGTTTACAGTATTGTTCCTTTTCCACACAAAATCATCCCAAATATGTCTTCTTTTACTGAGTATGTACTACAGTAACATATGGTCATGTGATTGAAAGAACCTCAACACCTGAGTGTGTTTCCTAGATGGGAATCAGCTGTGATTGATCTATTTGCATAGCTTCAATCAGCTGTTTCTCAGTAGCAATGGAATAAAATTCAGGGGATATATTTGTGTTTCAATTTACAATATGAAAAGCTGTTCACTTCCTCTTTAGCCTATATGTTAGGTTTAGAACATGAAGTTATCTGTTCTGACTTACAGTGTGAAAGCATTTGCAAATTGGTCAGTAAATATCCATTGTTTTGGTCTTGGTTGAGCTTGTGTGTAAAAGAAGTTCAATCATTTTAAATTTGTGTTAACTGTATGCATTTTGTGTCAAAGCAACAAGAAATGTGTTACAGTTTTTTTTTCAATCGCTAACAAGCACTTACCCATACTTCGGATACTTTTTCTAAACTCTTAACACAGACTGACACCTATGAAACACAATTGGCCAAATGGATAATTTTCTTCTCAAAAACACATTTTGTTAAATATATACTAACTCTCCATTTCAAGACAGAACACATGTTTCTCTGCACACACTGACTTTACCAAAACACTGGAACTGGACTCAAAATGAAATTATTCTGTCAAAGAATAACACTTGTTTTCACTTCACAAGGTACATGCAGTCAATCAAAGTACACCAGGTTTCAAAATACTGGCTATTGTTGACATTTTAAAAACTGCATAGACTTATGTTTCAGGTATTTGCCTGAAAAACATGCAATCCACCTTTTACACTAAATTTCTTGGTTGGGAACTGTATGTCCACATGTACAATAATGTTCACATTCAAACACATTTCAGTAAAAAGCAAATCAGTTTTTTATTCCTTACTGTTTACTAAAGGAAGTACAGTAGAAACACAGTATACAGTAATAGAACAGAAAAAGTTTTACTGTAATGCTTACAGTGAATAAAATATCCATGAAACACAAGAGCATTCCGTAAAAAAAAACAAAAAAACCCAGCAAAAAGCCCAGATAAAAAAGGGGGAACAAAAAAGCACAAAAGTACTGTATCTAATCCCTGCAATCTTCAGGGTTAGGCCACATGTTTTCATCAACATCACATCTGATATCATCCAAGGCGATGCACCTGGGATAAAACCGCTTGGCATGTCGGATCCACCCTTGGCAATCATGAACTGTGATATCCCTGCATCCAGCATCCATGGCTTCAAGGAGGGACATCTGGTCATGTGGCTGATGGTCATAAACCTTCCACCTCCATGCAGAAAAGAACTCCTCTATGGGGTTGAGGAAAGGTGAATAGGGTGGAAGGAAGAGACTTACCAGTCTTGGGTGGTCTTCAAACCATGATGTTATTGCTTGCCAATGGTGGAAAGCAACATTGTCCCAGGAAATTACAAAGGTCCTCATGTTTTCACCCTCCTGATCCCGCTATGGTTCCAGGCGCTGGTGGAGATCATTGAGAAAGGCGAGGAGGCGCTCGCTATTATAGGGTCCAACCTGACATTTGTGAAGGAGTAATCCTGCATTTGCCATTGCTGCACACACGGTAATGTTTGCCCCTCTCTGTCCTGGCACATCAACTGTGGCCCTCTTTCCAATTATATTTCGTCCACATATGCCTTTTGGACAGATTGAATCCTGCCTCATCTATGTAAATGAATTCATGAGGGGCATGGTTGGCCTCCAATTCCATAACTCTCTGAAACAAAGTTTATGTATATCATGTCATTATTGTATATCATACTGTGCTGTAACCTATTATTGTGTAGGTTATCTACTTGCAAAGTGCAAAGCTTATAGAACTGGACATTGAGTTGAATATACACTATACCTGGACATATTGTCGTCGTAGCTCCTTGACTCTCTCACTGTTCCTCTCAAAGGGAACAGTGTAGAGCTGCTTCATCCGCACTCTGTGTTTAGACAATGTCGCGTAATGGTTGTAAGGCTGATGCTTTCGATATTGTTAAATATCTCATGGTCCTCCACAATTCAAGCTTGAATTTCACTCAGTTTTATTGCATTATTTCCAACAACCATTTCTACAATGGCAAGCTCTTGATCATTATTGAGGAGCTTTCCTCTTCCCCCAGAGGGTGGAAGACGTTGCATTCTTTAGAGGGACAAAAGAAATTCAACATATGCATTACTGTATGACCTTATTGATATGTCAAGTGAGAATAGAAACAATCCATGTAAAATGCAATACTTACCTGTTGGTTTGTTGAAAGATGCATATAATGGAGGCAACCGTTGACCGCCTCAACTTGGGTTGCACTCTTTCACCAGCCTCTCTTAGTGAAAGACCGTGGTTGATTACATGGTCAATGATAGTGGCACGAATTTCATCACTGACTACTGTTCTTGCAGCCCTTGGAATGCCACCACCACGCATTCTTACACCTCTACCTTGCCCTCTCCTTGGGCCTGCTCTTCTTCCCAGCCCTGCTCCTCTCACTGCACCTGCACCTCCTTCTGCATCTCTCACTGCTTCTGCACCTCTCCCTCCATCTCTCATTGGGCCTGGTCTTTTCACTGGGCCCCTTGCTCTTCATCTTCCTCGTCCAGACATTACAGTGTTTGTATTTTTCTGTTTCTGTTTCCGAAAACATCACTCTTCAAAGTCCTTCTTTTATAGTAATTGAAAGAAATAACCCCTGCCACTGAGTCTAAGCCAGACTGGAATCAGCTGTGGTTGGTCCACTTTACCCAACATAAATCAGCTGTGTGTCAATTATTCAATTGTCTTTTTTTTTTTCAGCTGAGATATGTTGTTTTTGAACTAATATCATTGCAGAAGCGGATGTTTTTATACTGTATCTAAGGTTTGGATAATTGTTTTTGCTATTGTGGGATGTTGTGTGTTAACATTCGTAAATACTACACAAACAATCCATCATTTTGTTGGGAGGTATAGCTTGTCTGTTAAGAAAATGTAAGCGTTGTGGAAATGTGTTCACTGACTGCATATTGTGTGAAAAAGACATGAAATATGTGAATTGTATGGCCAAAAAAGATTGATGCTGTGCTAATTGTGTTTTGAAAATGTGACAACTGTTTTGGACAAATGCTTGTTAGCGACTGAAAAAAACTGTAAATGTATAGCCTATACAGACGGATGTTGTGCTGACTGTGTTAAGAGTTTAGGAAAGTTGTTAAAAGTATTGAAAGAATTGTCATAGCAATCGTAAAAAAATGACTTTTAATTGTTCTTCTTTTGCTCCATAAACAACACCTCAGTTTTTTCTTCATTTAATTTAAGAAAGTTCTGGCACATCCAGTTGTTAATTTGTTCAATGCACGTACTCAGTTTTTGTATTGGACTATAATCCCCTGGTGATAAGGTTATGTAAATTTGCAAGTGCATACCAAGAGAATGTACTTGACCTTGGCAGTGTAGTTGATACAGTGGAGTATTCAGGTGGGCACCCTCCCTTGATGGGTGATCCGAGGGACACATCATCTGTAGTACACCTCAGGCTTCATTGGATGTTTCGGCCATTATAACTAGACATCCTCGGTTGAGGAAGGCCCTACGGGGGTGATCAAGTATCCGCAGTGTATCCCCCAATCACCCAATCATGCCGGAGCCCAGCAGGAGTCTTGTGTCTTTATCCACAGCCACTGGCCACTAGCGATAACTGATATTAAACCATGTCTAAGGGTGATAAGGCATGTAGCAGAAAACTTAAGGACAACTGAGTAAACATTAGTATCAAATAACTTATTATGAACGGAAAATGGCGCAACCCAGATTTTGCTTTAAACCACTTGGTGGAAATATGAAGCAAAATGTAAACTTAAAAAAACTATTTAAAATGCTGTTGGAGTGTCCTGCAGTTTTTGGACAACAACAATAACCTTGACAATTTCAAATTTAATTGAATAATATCATTATTGAAAGGCACTTGAAGGTTATCAGTGCTATCCGTAAATCCAATGCGGTTAAACAACTTGACTAAACAAATGAATGAGTTTGACTTTTGAGTTTTGCTGAATAGGCAAACCACATCACACAAATATTACAGATAAGGCAGATATGGGTAGCAACCCAGAGTATAAAAGAGTCCACCGGTCCTCAGTTGTTGTACAGAAGCAACATGGGCAAGCTAATTATCTGCGTTGGTAAGCTGAGCTCCTTGCTCATAGAAACTTTTCAAACTTTGTTATTACACATTTTAACTTAATTTTATCTTGTGCATAACGCAAATTGATAATTCTATCTCCTATTTCTGCAGGACTGGCTCTCCTGCTGCATGTGCAGCTAGGTAATTATATCCTTTATCCATTCAGTGTTGGTGTGATATGTGTAGATGTTGGTAACCTAATGTAAGAGCAATTGTTACGTATGTTGCAGGATCATCCTACATCCTCTCCTGTTATTTCACTAACTGGGGACAGTACCGTCCTGGAGCAGGCAAGTATTTTCCCACCAACATTGACCCATGTCTCTGTGACCACCTCATCTATGCTTTTGCTGGAATGGACGGCAACATGATCAAGACTTACGAGTGGGACGATGAGAAACTCTACGGACAGTTCCAGGCCCTGAAGAACCAGTTAGTACACACAATAGCACTAATAGCTCATAGTGTGACTCCAGCACATGAAAAAACAAATTATTAGACATTAGCATGCACGCACACAGATTCATTTTGAGAGGTTAAAGTGGATGTTGTTGCTGCTTGCAGGAACAGCAACCTGAAGACACTGCTGGCCATCGGAGGATGGAACTTTGGTACTCAGAAGTAAGTCGTAATAAAATGAGGAACAATGCTCTCACCAAGAGGAACTTGTAGCACAGCTAGAACTCTGGTCTTCTTCCTGTCTCTATAGGTTCACAGCTATGGTTTCCTCTCCTGCCAATCGTCAGACCTTCATCAACAGCGTGATCACGTTCCTGCGTCAGTATGAGTTTGATGGTCTGGATATCGACTGGGAGTACCCTGGCTCTCGTGGCTCCCCACCTCAGGATAAGGAGCGCTATACCGTTCTGGTCCAGGTCTGTCATATTGCTGTTTAATTTATGGCTACAGATTAATAAATGTTGTAAGTGGAAGTATGTATACAGGCCGCTATTATTGCAGTTATACACTGTGTATATATATAGAATTCCACCTTTTAGGGGATTTGGCCAAGAAGTCTGTCCAGGAGATTTCATAGAACTTTATATTATGGTTATATGTTGGAAATATAGTAATCAAATGCAATTTTATAATCAATTATAAAAATTAAAAAAAATTATAATCTAAAACACCTTTTCAGTTTTTCAGTGCAATCACACTCTCTTTGCCCATGTGTAGGAGTTGATGAGCGCCTTTGAGGCCGAGGGCAAGAAGACCAACCGTCCCCGTCTGATGCTGACTGCTGCTGTCTCTGCTGGAAAGGGAACTATCGACTCTGGATATCAGATTGCCGCGATTGGAGCGTAAGTACATGAGCAAACACATGCAAACATTGCTAGCCTCACATTTGTTGTATAGAAGACAGCTATTAATAAACATTAATCCTCACGTCTTGTTTGCCAGTGTGCTGGACTACTTCCACGTCATGACCTACGACTTCCATGGTTCTTGGGAGCGCAATGTTGGAGAGAACAGTCCCCTGTACAAGGGCCCCGCTGACCAGGGATCCATGATCTACTTCAATGTGGTGAGTGAGGGCTCCAGCTGTAAATGTATAATAATTAAACTACGGAACAAATACTCACACTGGCCTGTACTCTCTCATGTGTAGGACTATGCTATGAACTACTGGAAGAGCAATGGTGCCCCAGCTGAGAAGCTGCTGGTTGGTTTCCCCACCTATGGTCACACCTTCCGCCTGGCTTCCTCTAACACTGCTGTGGGAGCTCCTGCCAGTGGACCTGGAGCTGCTGGACCTTACACCCGTCAGTCTGGCTTCTGGGCCTACTATGAGGTTTGTGCTTCTTTTTCTGAATCTGTATATGACAGGACAGCATACTGTATATGCGTGTATTGTTTAGATCCCAACCGAAAAAAACATCTCTCTCCTATCAGATCTGCACTTTCCTGAAGCAAGGAGCCACTCAGGCTTGGGACAGCACACAGGATGTGCCATATGCCTACAACCAGGGAACCTGGGTTGGCTATGACAATGTTAAGAGTTTCCAGATTAAGGTATGAAGTTGTATTTATTTAAATTCCCGTTCCAGACCTTTGTGTTTCAAGGTTATTTAACACTTGGTTTCACCACTCATCTGCTCTATAGATTCAGTGGTTGAAGCAGAGCGGTTTCGGTGGAGCCATGGTGTGGAGTTTGGATCTGGATGACTTCAGTGGCACTTTCTGCGGCCAGGGAAAATACCCCCTGATCAACACCATCAAGAGCGGACTGGGAACTGGAGCTTGTATGCATAAAGCACATATTCTCTGGTAATAAACATAATGAGGCTGTCTTATATATTTTTTTAATTCTTACATTTCTCTCCCCAGCCTGCACTTCCCGTGTTGACCCCCTGGCTCCAGTGACACCAACCCAGCACGCTATGCCCCAGCCCGGCGGTGGTGGCAGCAGCGGTGGCGGCAGCAGCAGCGGTGGCAGCAGCACAGGATCTGGCTTCTGCGCTGGCAAGTCTAACGGTCTCTACCCTGACCCAACCAACAAGAACCACTTCTATGAGTGCAACCAGGGAAATACCTACACCCAGCACTGTGCTGCCGGCCTGGTGTTCGATAACAGCTGCAAGTGCTGCAACTGGGCTTAAACAATCCATGGTTGAACATCATACTGGTTGTTCTTAAGTTAGGAGCTGGTCAACTTTCATGTAAAATAAGACCATCTAAGGCCCATTCAAGAACAGCTCTTTAACACCTGTCATTGATCTAACCTGAATAAATATCTCATTTAAAACAGATCTCTGATGTTTTTGTGTGTCTCGTGTATGTTTTCAGTCATAAAACCTCAAATCACTGAAGCAAAATGAAGTTGCAGTATTCAATGCAGAATAACTTTGATCATCAAACATTAGCAACAAAATATATTTATTCATATTCACTCCTGTAGCGCACACAGCAATACAGTAAGAAAGTTAATGTGTGTATATACCAACCCAGTATCAAAAACAGTTGAACAGTAGTCAAGTCTACTGAAAATTTTATCAAATCCTGCTGAGACATAAATCCTTTAACCCTTGATATATTCTCAAGGTGAGAATAGGCTGACTTTGTAATGGTCTAAATGTGGCTGTTGAAATTCAGGTCTGAGTCCATGACTACACTAAGATTTCTGGCTTTGTCTGTTCTTTTTAACATTGTTGTTTGAAGCTGAGCTCTGACATTTAATTGTTCCTCTTTTGCTCCAAAAACAACCACCTCGGTTTTTTTCTTCATTTAATTTAAGAAAGTTCTGGCACATCCAGTAGTTAATGTGTTCAATGCACTTACTCAGTTTTTGTATTGGACTATAGTCCCCGGGTGATAAGGTTTGGTAAATTTGTGTGTCGTCCGCATAATTATGGTCATTTATTTTGTTGTTTTCCATAATCTGAGCCAGTGGAAGCATGTAGATGTTAAACAAAAGAGGCCCCAGAATGGAGCCTTGGGGAACTCCGCACGTCATATTTGTATGCTCAGATGCATAATTACCTATAGACACAAAGTAGTCCCTAGTCTTTAAGTAGGCTACAAACCAGTTTAGTACTGTGCCAGACAGTCCAACCCAGTTTTCCAATCAGTCTAGTAATATGTCATGGTTGATCGTGTCAAATGCAGCACTGAGATCAAGTAATACTAAGAGTGTAGTTTTCCACTATCTGTGTTTATGTGGATGTCATTAAATACTTTAACAAGAGCTGTCTCAGTGCTGTGGTGTGGTCGAACCCCCAACTGGAAGGCATCAACACTGTTGTTTAGTGACAAGAAAAGGTTGAGTTGTTGAAAAAGCACTTTTTCAACGATTTTACTTAAAAATGGAAGGTTTGATATCGGCCTGTAGTTGCTCATTGGTGACGTGTCTAGATTGTTCTTTTTAAGAGTGGCTTGATGACTGCAGTTTCAGGAACTGTGGGAATATACCTGAAAGATGAAACATGTTTACAATCTGTAAAAGATCTGAAGACAAACAATTTGAAACATTTTTGAAAAGCCTGTTGGTAGAATACCAAGGCAACAGGAGGAGGTTTTCAGATGTTGTATAATGTCCTCCAGGTCTTCATGGTTAATCGTATGAAATTGCATCATATTGGAATTTGTTTTGCCTGGACACTGTGACAACACATATCCTGTACTTGATATGAAGGCACTGTCTGCTTGTCTAATTTTCTGAATTTATTTCAGCTCAGAAGGAGGCAAATTCATCACAGGCCTTGGTGGATAAAAGTTCAGATGCTACTAGTACTGGAAGGTTTGTTAACCTATCGACAGTATCAAACAAAGCACAACAAAACAAACACACACACACACACACACACACACACACACACACACACACACACAAAACTACTTTCCATTATTTGTTTGTCAACATGATTACTGTCAATATATCCCCCCCCACCCCCCACCCACCATGTAATAAAAGAGCAATGCAACCTGTTACACAGACATGCAATACTGATCTAGATAATGAGATTAGAGTAAAGAGTTCAGGGCAGAACTTCATAAGGTTTGAGTTGTAATCATACTCCGGTGGTTGTAATACTACCCTGCCACTGAAGCCCATGTGAGATTAGCTTTAACACACTTAGCAATATCCGATCTATATAAATATGGCATTTAAAGCAGCTGGACATCAGACATGGAGAAATAAGTTATTTATTGTAGAATATCAGAGGTGAGGAACAAAAGATGTAATTAGCTGACACAAAACTATACTTGACATAGTTAAGACAAAAATTATCACTGGTACAGTCACTACTGACAGAACATTTTGGATGAAAGACAGTGAGATAAATATAAAACCATGGTTCATTGACAAAATAAGACAAAAATGTAGATTAAGCAATAGTTTGATGTATACATTGAATCAAATTATTTCCTTAACGTAAAAAGAATTGCTATTATTCTAAGTAGCTTTCAGACACTTTTCACTCGTATTTGGTCATTGGTCTGTGTGGTCGAGTCCTAAATGGCTCTGCTTTGTTTACCGTAAACATATGACCTCACACAAGATTGCTGCAAGCTGCCTGCCCTAGCAGGAAATTGTGGATGGTTTGTCACAAATCACTTATGGCGTTTTTTCATTACATTGTACCTGCTCGACTCGACTCTACTCGCCTTTTTTGGTTTTCCATTATGAGTCGAGCCAAGCCGAGCCGAGCCGAGCCGAGTAGAGCTGGTACTAGCAGTGGAAAAACGCCATTAATTAACTTTCAGTATAAAGTTTCACAGATTACACTGCTGCACCGAAGAGAAGAAAACATAATCACACAAAAACACATATCACAGCCATGAGCTCGAGATGACATTTACATTTACTTCTGGTTTGGTTTTATGCCTCATCCTGAGGCGGCAGTGTTCTTGTGAGTAGCGTTCTCCTCGATGAATGTCCAGGTAGGGGTGCCATTGTTCAGCTGGAGAGCACAATGACTTCAGACGCTGTGAAAAGTAAGAGATTAACATTATTTAGCTGTCATGTCTTTGAATTCATGGAATAAAATATCAAGCTGTACAATATGCAATCCTTTGAAAAATCTAGACAACACTAGTAATTTAAATTACCATATTTTTCCAGCTATCATAACACACACATACACACCTTCCAGGGGCTTCCCTCTGCTCTCATCAGTGTATACACAGCAATGACAGGGACCCAGAGGAGGATAAATACAGCTATGCACCAGCCCAAAACCAAACCCCACACTGGGAACTGGACTCCTCCATAAGAGGGTGGCGTAAACGTCATCATTGACCAGATCAGGATCACCTAAAGCAGCAGGTTTCATTCATCAAACATGATCAGAACTAACTTCATGAATTTAGACAAGGGGCAATTAAATTGTAATTCATAAAAGTTCAGTGGCTGCTGGCAGAAATAATAACACCTAGCTTTTGAAGCCATAATAATAATAATAATAATTCCTGATTCTTGATTTGATGGCACTCATCAACATATGCATTTAGGCAGATGCTGCCAGAGTCTTTTACATCAGGGTCATTGTGTGACGTTTGACTCACCACTATGATGCAGGGGCTGATGAAGAACCAACATGCTCTCCACCACAGCCAGAAAGTGAAACTCTTTTTTCCAATCATCATCTCAATGTCTTTAATAAAACGGTTGCCTCCTGTAATGCATGAAAACAATACAGACATGTACACAGCTGGACTTTAAGGGCTCTCTGTTACCTTAAATGCACATATCTCCAATTATCATATTTACCGTATATGTAGCAGACACCAATGATCTCCAAGAGAACCAAAAATAGCAGCACCCAGCTCCCAGCAAACTGGTCGATTAGAGTCACCCAGTATATTCCTGCCTATCTCAGACACACACACGCGCACACACACACACACACACACACACACACACACACACACACACACACACACACACACACACACACACACACACACACACACACACACACACACACACACACACTCCTTAGTAGGTTAACAAGGCCTTTGTCTAGTAACTCAAAGTACACTAAGGCAACCTTACCCTTGTGATACAAGGCAAGCCCAGCAGGTAGAGGATGGAAGATGTTGTTATAGTCAATAAAGCTCGTTTGGATTTAAAGGTTTTAGGGAAGGCATCGAGCAGACAGGTGGTAATCACCTCTAATGACAAGAGGAGAGATTTCAGGATACAGCAATCTATTGCAACAGCAACGGTCTTAATGTTATGCGAGTATGAATGGCAACTGAATATTTCACCTATTCCTGCAAACTGAGAGTCCAGACCAACAGTCAAAAGCATGAAGAAGAACAAAATGGACCAAAGAGGGGAAATAGGAAGCTTAGAAAGAGCATCTGGATATGCAATGAATGCCAGGCCAAATCCTGCACAAAGACAAAGAAACAAAACATCAGAGGCCACCTGGCTGTCTTCCAAATGTTTTAGTACGGTATTTGGTGCATCTGGTGTGTCTGCCTGACCTTCCTTCACCACTTCTCCAACAGGCATTTTGTAGATGTGAGCCATGTGACCCAAGATTGAAAATATGGCAAAGCCTGCAAGCACACTGGTACCTCGGAAAAAGATGAAAATAGAAAAGTAGATGAGACAAATATATCAATTATTAAAACTTGCTTTAAATGATCATGTTACTGTAGTTGTGCTCCTACCAGCATTAGTAAGTGTTACAACAAATGAGTCCTTGAACACATTGTTGTGGAAGTTGTTGTAGGAAGCAAGAGTCATGACTCCACCCCAACCAATCGAGAGAGAGTAAAAGGTCTGAGTTGCTGCATCTTTCCAGACCTAAAAAACACATAGTCATGCTTTGAATCAAAAGACTTAGATTATTGTACTGTGTTGCAGTTAATCAGGTAAATTTGGGTCCCTACCTGTGCTTCTGTCAGTTTAGTCAAATTGGATTGGGAACCAATGTAGAACTCTATACCGTCTCTGGCTCCCTCTAGTGTCACACCTCTGATTAGCAGGATCAGGATCACCACATAAGGAAATGTAGCTGTAAAATACACAACCTGTAAAGACAAAAACCAAGAGTTATAATCGTATAAAAAAATATTATTGCATTTGATATATTCTTGCTACTGGGAGTTCCAAACATAAATTGTAAAACCTCAGGGCTTACAAATGTAAATGTGTTTGCCATGCAAATTAGCATGTGCTTTTTCGTCTCTGCACCTTGCATTCACTCACAATTTTGATCTAAAACTGGTTTTATCTAAAATCTGCATACAAATGTACATTTTCACAGAATAGTTTGATATTTTGGGCAATATAGTTTCTTGCCAAGAGTTAATGAGACAATTAAAACCACTCTCATGTCTGTATTATATGTTAAAGCTATAGTGCGTAGTTTCTGCTGCCCCCATGAGGAATTCTAAGTAATGACAACAAAACTGGCGCCGCGTCCACACGATACAAGCCTTCTGTGATCGTGTAGCACCACCACCCCTCCTCCATGTAGTTGCTAGTAGCCAAGGAGGACACAGAGGATAAAAAAACATGATGGACTCTTCAGAGAAGGTAATTATCTTCACTCGAGTTTCTGCAGGCAAAAGTCGCCGGATGACACCATTTCAACCTATTTGGCAATGGCTTGAATGTAACGGACATTCATCAATATAAAAAAGTTATGCACTAGAGCTTTATGTAGCTACAGCCAGCCGCTGGTTAGCTTAGCTTAGCACAACGACTGGTAAAAGGTGGAAACAGCTACCTGCAACAGCTATCAGCAACTCTAAAGTTCACTAATTAACATGTTGAATAATTTTTTTGACATAATTTTTTTGTTATTTAGCTATGTGAGAGATTTGCTTGCTTTGTATTGCAGGAAACCCTTCAGATAAAAATGACTGTTTGATTTTTGCAGTGGGCTTCATATATGCATTGCCCCTGACTTTGGACTGTTGAGGTTGTTGTCTTACTTTGCCTGATGACTTGATGCCTCTGATGAGCGCTGCAGCAACAATCATGGAGCTCAGCAGCAGACAGAGGGCCAAGTGCCAAACTACGGGTCCTGTTTCATCCAGACCACTGGATCTCTGCAGAGCCACACGACTGAGGAGAGAAATCTGACTGTACCGTCACAGCAGTATGACGTGTGTGTATGTGCTTGTTTGTACGAGTGTGTGATTACTTACTCCCAGTACTGCTCACTTGGGCTCTGCACTGAAACTGTGATAATGTCGGATAATGGGCAAGTGCTGTTTCCCTGAGTCCAGTTGGTCACTAAAGAACCACTTACATTGCAGTACACTAGAACAATAAAAACAGTCATTTACAAGCATTCATTTCCCAGAATGGATAAGTTATTTAATTATTTAGCTTTGACCTGATGCTGAGAATCCACCACAATACTGATAAAAAATGCACTGAACTACAGGTTTTGTTTTTTGCATACATTTCAATCTTTCATTTATATCAGATAATGTCATCTTGTCATTGTTCTTGCACCCCCACTCCAGGAGAATGACACATTAGCTTTCACCAAACAGCAGATTTGACCCACAACTGAAAAAGCACCTATTGGCGTGTTGCTGCAGTTACTGTCAGCCTGACTGAGGCAGCTGGACCACGGCAAAGGAGACTGGAAGGAGGCAAACATGTAGTACAGGCTGTAGGCGATGATGACGTTATAGTAAACTGATACTATTAAAGTGACCATAACCATGGCAACACCAACACCTGGAGAGCAAGAGAGAGAGGTTACAAGTCACTGTTGCTTAAGTAAGGAGTCATAAAAAAGACTTGTTTTGGTTCCACAGTTGACCATGGACCAACAGCCTCATTAAATCCCTCATGTTTGACATCTTCAGATGTACCCAACTGATTTTTCACAAAACTTAAATGGTAGTCTCACCCTGCAGGATAGGCACTGCTCTCCATATGTTAATTGGTCCTTGACTGCAAAACTGCCCAAAGGCGCTTTCCAGGAAGAAAAGAGGAATTCCAGCCAACACCAACATCACAAAGTAGGGGATAAGAAAGGCACCTGCTCAAAGTGATGGATTAAATACAGTATTAACAGTGGTGCTATCAAACAGGATTTCTAACACTAACACGCATTAGACACCAAATACATACCCCCTCCATTATTGTAGGCCAAATATGGAAATCTCCAGATATTTCCCAGTCCAACAGCATAGCCGATCATAGAGAGGATGTATTCCTTCTTGCTGGCCCAGTTCCCACGCTCAGTATTCTCATCACCATCATCCACATGTGGGTCCTGCTCATTGAAAAGTTTCAAAACTTATTAAAGTGGTAAATGTTGTAAATTGTCTCAGATGTTGTAAAAAAAAACAACTGCAGTGAGAACAGTAAGGTTTAAAATGTCCCCAGACATAGCATATGTTGGGTTGGTCATGCACACTATGTGTATGGGTGGGTGGGTGGGTGGGTGGGGGGGATCCTGTGTGTCGTTGTTTTCATATAACATTGTGTGGTATAATTTCTTAATTAAATCTTTTAAATAATTTTTCCTGTTGTGCCCTGTTTTATCCTGTGTGTTTGTATTTGTATTTGGAAAAACAATAAACAAACTAAAGAGGAAAGAAAGAACAGTAAGGTTTAGAACAATGCAATACAAATTTCTGCGATGCTATAAGATAAGATTTGACAAAGTTATACAGATATCATAGAACTGTGTTTCTCAGCTGTGTGCTGAAACCACAGATAAACTACTGCAGCCAATTGTACTGCTGATTATTTTGACTACAGTCATTACTCCTCACTGCTACAACCAATACAGTGCATAATGTGTAAAAAAATGAAATATAGGCTGTTTCCGCTTGTGTGTCACATTTTTGCCGATTGCTTACACACTGAAATCAAAAGTATTAAACAATTATCAAAACCTTACACTGAAGGAGCAAATCACTGGCCCAGATGTGCACCACTATAAGCACAATGTCAGATTCACACTTTTTGCAAAACAATACACAGTGACTTGCAAAACACTAAAACACACTTGTACACATTAGACACAGAAGTATATCATGATGTCACTTCCTTGCAATTCCAAAGCACTGACTGTCAATTTACTAAACCTATGAGCCAATCTGTGAAACACAGCCATCAGGTACGCAAACATATGATTGCTTAATTATAGACACACCAATCAGGTTTAAGCACTATAAAAATGCTGCAGGTAAGTTTAGTATTTTCTGTACTGTATTTTCAGTTTTTTTTCAGATCTTTCTTCTTTTTTTTACTTTAATTGTTAGCTGTACTGGATACAGTATTTTATATTTGTCTGTTGTTTGCTGAGCTAACAGTGTTATGCACACTACTGTAGTACTGTAGCATTAAAACTGCTTTCCTCAGTCTGCAGCATTGGTCTTGTGTAGTGTTTGGTGAACTTATTGTATATTTTCACTTTCTCTGTGTACTTCATTTACGCTCTAATCACTGAGAAGTAGAATTGCTAAAAGTGTTTAAGGTTAGCAACAGCAGTATGTAACTAACTAAAACCATTAGCTATTTCTTAGCTTTTGACTCAGTTTTTAATTGCATAAAACACTTTTTTTCAAAACACTACACACAAGTATATACCTAAAACACAAAAATCTAACAGGGAGCGACTTGCTTTCCTTTTCCAAACACAACACAACTAATCAAAATGCTACACTTATTTACTAGGGCGCGCGCACACGCACACACACACACACACACACACACACACACACACACACACACACACACACACACACACACACACACACACACACACACACACACACACACACACACACACACACACACACACCTCACATGTGCAAACACTAATCACTAACCAATCACTGCTTTAGTATAGGCCTATAAATAGGTCAAAAGTCAGATTACCTGTTTTGAACAATGGATGCCAACAATGGACAGAGAGCAAGGAAAGGAGGAGGGAGAGGCAAGGGACAACAACAAGGACAAATTCAAAGACAAAGAGTTGGAAGAGGAGGAGGAGGAGAGGAGGAGGAAGAGGAAGAAGAGGGGACGAGGGCAAAGAGGAGAAGGAAGGAGAGCAATCTGTGATGAGATTAGGGCAACACTTGATCATGTCATCAACCACGGTTTGACCATTAGAGAGGCTGGACTGAGAGTCCAGCCCAACTTTGATTTACAGTGGCGTCCATAATTCAAACCTTCAGAAATGAGAACAAGTATGCAACTATCTAATGACTATTTCAGCATTACAGTAATGTAAACATACGTATGACTGCATAGTATTGCATAAACATTTCTAACTCTAAGCCATCCATTTACTGCACTGCATTGAATGAATGAGGTTGGTTATCATGCTGTACTATATTTTTTTTGTAAATTGTTTACAGCTCCTATGCTAAACACATACTGTGTTTGAATTCTCTACAGAGTGGAAAGGCAAAGACATCAGGGAGGACGAGGACGCTTGTTTACAGATGTACAAGAGACTGCAATTATAAATATGGTTCTGGCCAACAATGCAATTAGGATTCAAGAGATAAGAGAGCATAACTTGAATAAATACACCATATTTAACATCAATGCTGTAAGCCGGTCGACCATACAACGCATCCTCCAACGGCACCAAGTGAGGATGAAACAACTTCACAAGGTGCCATTTGAGAGAAACTCTAACAGAGTCAAGAATCTGCGACATGACTTTGTTGAGGTATGTATGCAACACTACTTCCAGTACCTCAGACATACCATATTTACTGATCTGTATATCCTTTCATCTGTTACAGAGAGTATTGGAGATGGCTGCTCATGTAATTCGCCATGAATTTATTTATGTGGATGAGGTTGACTTCAACCTCACCAAATCCAGGCGCCGCGGAAAAAATGTAATTGGACAGAGGGCAATTACCGCAATGTCCCTGGACAGCGTGGGGGTAATATAACTATGTGTGTTGCCATCACTCAAAATGGTGTCCTCCATCACAATGCCACACTCACTTTTCTGGATGCAATTTACACAATGCTTGTCTCTGATCCCTGATGATGGTCCAAAACTGGTTTGCCACTCATCCACAATTTGTAGTTTTGTACCTACCCGCCATACTCACTTTTTCTAAATCCCATAGAGGAATTCTTCTCAGCTTGGCGCTGGAAAGTCTATGATCGCCAACCCTATGCCCGCATGTCTCTTCTCCAGGCAATGGAGGAAGCATGTTGGGACAGAGAGGTTGCCTCTGCCCGAGGTTGGATACACCATGCTAGGAGATACTTCCCTCGATATTTGGCGAGCGAAAACGTATCTTGTGATGTGGCCAGACCCAGCCCGGAGAAGAGATGAAGCGTAGTTTAGCTTAGCCCCCCCACTCTCAGTCCAGCCTCTCTCATGGTCAAACCGTGTTGCCCCAATCTCATCAGAGATGGCTCTCCTTTCTTGTCTTCTTTGCCCTCGTCCTCTTCTTCCTCTTCCTCCTCCTCCTCCTCCTCCTCTTCCAACTCTTTGTCTTTGAGTTTGTCCTTGTTGTTGTCCCTTGCCTCTCCCTCCTCCTCTCCTTGCTCTCTGTCCATTGTTGGCATCCATTGTTCAAAACAGGTAATCTAACCTTTGACCTATTAATTAGTGTTTGCACATGTAAGGTGTGTGTGTGTGTGTGTGTGTGTGTGTGTGTGTGCGCGCGCGCGCGCCCTGGTAAATAAGTGTAGCATTTTGATTGGTTGTGTTTGGAAAAGGAAAGCAAGTCACTTCCTGTTAGATTTTTTGTGTTTTAGGTAGAGAATTGTGTGTATTGTGTTTTGAAAAAAGTGTTTTATGCAGTTAAAAACTGAGTCAAAAGCTGAGAAATAGATTATGGTTTTTGGAGATTTGGTGTGTAGTTTTGCACTTTGAGTGAGAGGTTTCAAAAATCGTGTGACATGAAACGTTTTTGTGTGTAAGCAGTTGGAAAAAACTGTAATTCATAAGAAACGTGTGTGTGTTTCATAAGGTAACAAAATGTGTTTTTTATAAATTAGTGCATAGTTTTTGCAAGATGTTTCACTATTCAAAGGGTCTGAGGTGTTCTGCTGATTGGGTTCAAAATAGTGCTTAAGCAATCGAAAAAAAACCCGTAAGATTGGATTGTGGTAGTTTCAGCACACAAATCATCAGTGCAGTCAAAAAATGACATCATCACTCCCAGACAATTTCACATCTAAGGCAAATTAAATGAAGCCATTATATTTAAAGATCTTCTTTCACCTTCTTTTGCAGCATATCATAAAAATATATATTTTTTTAATTATTACAATTAAAAACAGAAAACACAGTATTTATATTCCTTAAGCAAGCAATACAGCTTGTTTTGTGTTCCTCACTAGATTACATTAGATTTTATTATCAGAAATACTAGTCTTATCCAACGTAACCATTGTGTTGTAAACTATCAAGTGAAAGTCTGGTCAAAGAGATTTGTATTCCTACCTGGTCGACAACAGCAGGATTTGTGAAAATTAAATCCTTAAAACTGTTCCAGCTGTATTCCCGCATGTCCTTGCTTGTTAAAGGTCTGTATAAGAAACTCAAATTACTCAGGTAGGTCTGTTTTAAAGTCCATTCCCCTCCAACAGACAAGGAAGTGATGTTTTCCAACCAATCACCTGCCCAGAACCTCCCCCAACAACACTGCTGGCTGTTTTTTTTGAAACTGGAATCATGATTGAATGCATATACAGTTTTTTACAATCACTTTGCTTCTAATTTCAGAACCTTGACGTCATTTTTCAAAACTATAGACACAAAACTCACAACCAATGACCAATTTTGAAAAATGTGTATACACATTTTTCAAAATTCTAACACTTTTTCCAATTGCTTGGATACAATCCACATAAACCAAAGATCATTTTTTCATTTAACAAAGATCACCTGTTCAATATGACACAACTTAACATCAAAGTACTACTATTTCAAAAAGCAATTCACACATTACATTTCAGATGATTGTTTATTCATTTCATTACAATGATCTAACTATCAATCGACACAACTACTCAAAATGATAGGTAACTGTTGCATTACTCTTAATGCATAGTTGTATGGAAACAGACAAACAATATTCCATGTTTAGATCATGAAAGTTTCAAGATAACGAGATTAATTGTCACCAATTAGTGTGGAGCATCAACCAATCAGACTACAGTATCTATGGATGTAATATTTCATCATCATTCTTTACTGTAATGTACTACTGTTTATCAGACACTGTTTCTATGGTCCCATGTACTACCTTTACTGTAATGTACTACTGTTTATCAGACACTGTTTCTATGGTCCCATGTACTACCTTTGAGAGTATCTACAGTATTGACAGTACTGCACTGTATGCATGCAGGCCCTTGGAATTATTTGTCCAATTCTGCCAACTCGTTACTGATGATTAAGATATATACTTTATATAATAAAGTATAATATGAAGTACTGTATATATATATATATATATATATATATATATATATATATATATATATATATATATATATATATACTAGGGCTGTCAAATGATTAAAATTTTTAATCAAATTAATCAGAATTTTCAGTGGATTAATCATGATTAATCACTATTTGCAATTTCACCTGAATCCTAACCATTTTTTTCTGAAATGCATACCAAAAGATACTAGTGCTGTCAAGCAATTAAAATATTTAATCGCATTAATGTCATAGTTAACTCGCTATTAATCGCAATTAATCGCACATTTTTATCTATTCTAAATGTCCCTTGATTTCTTTTTGTCCCATTATATTTTCTCATTTTAATTCTCTTATCAGCATGGAAAAGTAGATTGGCTGCTTTGTGACTGTTTTTTTATTGAAAACAACATTGTCATATACGTTATGTTCAATTTCACACTAACATTCACACTTGGATCTAATAATCTGTCACATAATGTAACGCTGTTACCTCGATGTTCCATTGCAGGTAGTACTGCAGATAGTCCTGCAGATAGTACTACAGGTAGTACTGCCTCATTTGTTTCTCTCACTGACTGTAGAGTCACTACTCGCTCGCTCTGAAGATAATCGCCGTCACGAGCCTACAAGCTACGCGGCTAGCAAGCTAAAACCGGCCGAGGCTTGTGTCTGGTTTGTTTGCGGTCTGCGAAATTACAAGACCCGCCCTTCAATCACTACTATTGGCCAGGCGTCGAAGGTAACGTAACTCCATTTGTTCAGGTCCTATCCCCTGACCAATCCACTATCCTCACCACTCGCGGTGAAATGCCTAAACCAAACCAATCAGCTGCTTCGTAGGGCGGGACATGGCGTGGCCATAGACAGTTAAAGAAGTGGACTAACAGATCCCGTTGCTCTCTATATGCGTTACTCGTGCGTTAAAAAAATGATCGGCATTAAAATGGGTTTGCGTTAACGCCGTTAATAACGCGTTAAACTGACAGCCCTAATATATACATATACATATATACTCTTACCACATTGTTCGCCATGCCCGAAGGTTTTTTCCAAGATGTTTGGCTAATTGCGATGTAGATGAGAACCTGCAGCCAAATCTACAAGACAGAGTTGATGAATATGTAGAAGTACAGTAATCACTTCTTTGTTTTGCTTATTACAGTACAAGCAAGTTGAGGAACACTGCATTTGATGTTTTGCAGTACTGTCTTTTCTTTTCTATTTCCTAGCTAATTATTTTGCTTTGATTCTAATAAACCTATGTTGTGATTGTACTGTATTGTTTTTCATCAATACATTTCAGGTTTTGTTCAATGATTCCACTATGTCTGTAGTATTCTCTCTACTACTGCAGTACTTTTACAGGGATGTATTTACATCTAGTACCATAATGAAACATGTATCACCTATTTTGTACTACAATATTGAATGATTGTACAAACGATGAGTCAGTGAAACTATGGGTAGCTTGTGTGTCTGTGATCTAAAGAAACGTTTCAATGGTATTTCATGATAAATTTGTTTTTTGAACCAATGATTGTGCAAGTGCAAGATTTATTTAAAGATATGAATGCACAATGCAATGTTTTGAACATTGGACAGTCTGTGTTACAAGTGATGATCGTTTTGAGTTTTGTGTCTAGAGTTTTGAAAAATGACGTCAAGGTTCTGAAATTAGTAGCAAAGTGGTTGTAAAAAACTGTATCAGCCACTGGTTCTATGGTCCTATGTACTACCTTTGAGACTATTTGCAGTATTGACAGTACTGCACTGTATGCATGCAGGCCCTTGGAATTGCTTGTCCAATTCTGCGAACTCGTTACTGATGAATGAGATATTTGTATATATACTGTATACAGGCCCGGATTGGCTAATCGGGAGCACCGGGAAAATTCCCGGTGGGCCGGTCTGTTTTTTTGGCCGCGAGGGCCGTTGTTGTCATGGCACTGGGTTGAAATATGGATGCTGTCCCTATGGCTGCCTGCACTCACAGCAGCCCCACTCTTTTTATTCATTATTTTATCGCAGTCCCACTCTTTTTTTATTTAATATTTTCTCGCAGAGTGCAGCCTGCAGGTTAATGATGACGTGATTATTTTTTGACTCCCTGCCCCCCGTGAAATTACGAATCCCACTATGGCAACGCCAAGACCCGCCCTTCAATCACTACTATTGGCCAGGCGTCCAAGGTAACGTAACCTGATTTGTTCAGGTCCTATCCCCTGACCAATCCGCTATCCTAAACTTAACCACTCGAGGTGAAATGCCTAACCCCAACCAATCGAGCTGCTTCGCAGGGCGGGTCTTGGCGTTGCCATAGTGGGATTCGTAATTTCGCACCCCCCCCCCCCCCCGCCCCGACACGGCACCTTGAAAGTTGCTCAAAATAAAAAAGTCAGATAAAAATGGATAACAGGAAGCGCAAAGGCGGCGCTGAAAAGGCCAGAATAAAAAAGAAGAAAGCTTTGGAAAGTGACGCAGTCAAATGTTCTAAGCTGAGCACATTTTTCCTCAAAAAAACAAATGAAGACGACGAGGCCGGTAAGTAAGCTAACGTTAAGGTAGTTAAGAGCAGTGCAAGATGCTCGCGACCGTGCAAAACAACGTTGTCTGCAAACCACCGTTCATGTATCAAACGTTTTTCTTGTAGCTGTTCAGCAGCAGCCGCCTCTAGTCCGGTTTGCTGCTAACAGTGACGAGCAGCGAGACCCGGTAACGTTACCGAGCTCCAGTCATGAGCCCAACACACCAGAACCCTGCTCAATGAAGCATGTCCTGAGATTATTATACATTAATAACAATGAATCATTAATGAAACTGACTTGACTTGATTTGAAAGCTTTGTAAAAAGGGGATATTTGTGGTGAGAAATAAATGTAAAACATGTCATTTAGTGTCAGACACAGAGCCAGCTGTGAAGAGACTAATGTTCTCACTGAGACACAGGGAAGCTGCTGATGTACCATAATGTGTGAATAAGAAAACGTTATCACTGAAAAAATGTTTTTCTTACTTAGTATCTTACCTGTTTCCAGTTCAAATATCTAAATATTCTTAATTCAAGATACATTTACTAGACAAGTGAAATTATGTCGTTTTCTGAAAAAAACCTAAAAATTAAGTGATTTTGTTTTTTTGTTGTTGCTTAAAACAAGCTAAATCTAAAACAATTATTTTTGGCAGATAATGTGCCTTGTTTTAAGCAAAAATCACTTAATTTTGAGGTGTTTTTTCATACTTGTTTAGTTAATGCATCTTGATGTAAGATTTTCTTTTAGATACACGAGACAAAAATACTAAGTAAAAAAAGCATTTTTTTTTGCAGTGATCACATTATTTACAATATAACAACTTTCTATTCCCAAGTGTTACTAGTGACCCATTATGTTTTTAATCAAACAATAGTGAATATACAAAGCTCACGATTGAAAGGGAATAGGATAAAAGTAATATGAATTAAGCCTTTAGTCGTGAACTAAAGTGGGCCGGTCTAAGGCATGAAACTCCAGGGCTGAAAATGAGTCCCAATCCGGCCCTGACTGTATATATACATATACATATATACCACATTGTTCGCCATGCCCGAAGGTTTTTTCCAAGATGTTTGGCTAATTGTGATGTACATGAGAACCTGCGGCCAAATCTACAAGACAGAGTTGATAAATATGTAGAAGTACAGTAATCACTTCTTTGTTTTACTTTTTACAGTACAAGCAAGTTGGTGAACACTGCATTTGATGTTTTACTGTACTGTCTTTTCTTTTCTATTTTGTAGCTACTGCAATAATTTAGCTTTGATTCAAATAAACCTATGTTGTGATCATACTGTATTGTTTTTCATCAATACATTTCAGGTTTTGTTCAGTGATTCCACTATGTCTGTAGTATTCTCTCTACTACGGCAGTACCTTTACAGGGATGTATTTGCATCTAGTACAATAATGAAACATGTATCACCTATTTTGAACTACAATATTGAATGATTGTATGAACGATGACCCAGTGAAACTATGGGTAGCTTGTGTGTGGGTGATCTAAAGTAACGTTTCAATGGTATTTCACAATATATTTGTTTTTTGAACCAATGATTGTGCAAGTGCAAGATTTATTTGAAGATATGAATGCACAATGCAATGTTGTGAACATTGGACAGTCTGTGTTACAAGTGATGATCGTTTTGAGTTTTGTGTCTAGAGTTTTGAAAAATGACGTCAAGGTTCTGAAATTAGTAGCAAAGTGATTGTAAAAAACTGTAAGTAAAGGAGCTGTGGAGTTTAGCTGTGACTGCCACTTTGTGTGTGTGTGTGTGTGGGCGTGTGTGTGTGCGTGTGTGTGTGTGTGTGTGTGTGTGTGTGTGTGTGTGTGTGTGTGTGTGTGTGTGTGTGTGTGTGTGTGTGTGTGTGTGACTCTAGGTGAGTTATTCTATACCAGTAACCACGTCTTAACTACTCCCTAAAGCCACGGCTGTGACTAATGATGGACAGATCTCATTTTGGTCTGTGACATATCCACATAATCACTTTGCTGTTAACATACGTAGCTCTGTGTCAACCATAATCACAACCTGATGATGTGACCACAAGTATGTTAGGTGACATGACTGGTGACACAGAGACGTCAATGAAAAAGACAGAATATTACCTCTTACCAGCTCTTTGGGTCAAGAGGAGGTCAACAAATTAGAGGTCTACAATCTACACGCCGAGCCAATTTGTGCCGGGTTTGGCCTTCTTTTTTGTAATAGACCGGACTCAGGTTGGACTCTGGCTTATTTAACTTTTCTCCTTTTATTCACTATAGTCGCTCGCACTAGTAGTTATGTTTGAGGCCTATAATAAATTTATCTCTTACTTGCGTGTGTGTGTGCGCGTGTGTTTTTGTGTGCATCAGAGAGAGCTTAAAGTGATTAGTGTTGGTCTGGGGCTAGGGTCGGGCTCATGCTAAAACACTGCAGACTTTGTCGGACTAGGGCTTGAACACCATGGGCCAGGGCTGGGCTAGGGCTGGAGTTTAAAAAAAATATATGGTTAATAGATTTTTTTTTTTCAAACTTTTGTCAGCATCGGTTTGACGGCACAGATATCCCCTTAATGACACCCAAATCAATTCTGGACATAATTACTTTAATTACTTTACATTAAAGTATTCAACACACACATTTTCATGTCGTGATTAGGTAAATTATTATGGCTGAATCACACCCTGAAAGCCAAAATCTTCCAAAAAGCATGCAGTCTGATATAGCACATACATTTTTTTTACAATAAACAACAAAATTGCCTTGTAAGGCATTTTATTATAGTGGATAGTATCATCAGTTTTCGCTGACATACACAGACAGGGTGTGGGTATATCTCTGCTCATGGTTCCTGTGTGTTATGTGCTCTGGTTGATGCTCTTTTGGTTTAGGAGCCATTTTTGGTCAGTGACGTGCAGCCACAATCTAACTACTCTAAACCCATAATATACCTTATCTGTAATGACGGTATCTGCTGGTGTGGCCACAGATTACAAAACTTAGTGAAAAACATTATAATTATAGACGTCCTGTGTCCTCTGACTATCCAGACACTGGCCAGCTGACACACAGAGGGTTCAGCCCTGATGCAACAGGACAGCTCTCCCTCTCCAGCTGGGTAAGTCACTTATTGTCATGCACTAACTTGACAATCAAGAGACAGATAACATGACATGATTTTGGTGAACAAACAGTCTCAAGAATGGAAGGTGTTATCTATTGGTTTTATTTAGCTGACAAACCTACCATCAGTAACAGTGTTTTGGCTCTTTCCGGTTTCCTCTTTTCAGATGTACTGGCCTCTTCTTGCACCTCTGGTACAGAAAGTACAGAAAGATCCATTTGGTTGGAGAGGGTACATCCTTTAAATCCTCTTTAAAGTCCAAAAAGTCTAGTGTCCTAAATGACTTTGCAGCCACAGGAAGTTACTGACACCATCTACAGGGTGCAGATGAAGATCTGTAGTCTTATGAAAATACTCATACTGTACGTGATTTAATGTATTATAAAGGTGTGTCTCATAAAAATGATCCTATCGTTCACTTTAACCTTTGAAAAAAGTAAGTGTATTTAATAGCCAGAGAGTGTCTAGATAACCTTAATTGATAGCTGCATCAGTTTAGTATGAATAAATGCTGACTGTCCTGAGCTATAATACAGTGCTCCTGTGTTTCTTCTTTTTAGTCCATAAAGTCACCGAATCAAACCACAAACATACACACAAAGATAGTTAAATACAGTGATGTATTAGACAAAAAGTAGAGTGCTCTAAAAATCCCAACTTTTATTTATTCTGCAATAGGCTCATAAACATAAACCCTTTGTCAGTATGATGACCAATCCATGTAATGCATACAGTAACTCAATAATCATAATTCATACACCCAAAACCCTTTGTGTGATTCACTACAGTACAGTGTAGATATATATTTCACATGGAACATAGATATCTATCCATGTCTCTGAGGAAAGTGTGAAACAAGAACTTCTACAGACACAGTCAACAGTCAAAGCATTTTTATCACAAAGAAAAATTAATGCACCTAAATATTGGGAAATGGTTGTCAGAGAAGTGATGAAGATATTGTCATGCTTCTACAACATCTAATGGTTCGAAATTAAACAATTCACATCATCCATAATACATAATATTTTTATCTTCAACTTATCAGACAAAACAATGGAAGGCATGCTTTGTAGGAAGATAGATAAAGACAGATAAAAACACTGATTACAAAGATCATTGATCCTCACAGCATATAAGGAGGGTCAGGGTAAGATCATTTTCAATACACAAAAACATCATATGGGGCTCCTGTATCTTATTACCTTTATTTAATCAAATAAAACCAGACTTGGTTATTCATCCGATTGTTAGGGAAACTCACATCTAAAAGTAGCTTGTGCAACGTGAAATATCTGGTAAAGCTTTTCCAATTGCTGTAAAACGGCTGTCATGCAAACAACCACATATGACAACCTATGTGAACTGTGGATATATCAGTAAGAACGGCTGCCACCTGCTGTCGAGATTAAATTATATCGTTGCCCCTGCTGTGCTTGGGTTTCGGCACGTCACACAAATGATGTCATGCATGCTGTAAACTGCTCTGTGTTTGTGAGCAGAGTGCCACACATTGTGTCATACGCACAGTTAGACCTCAATGCTGGAAGCCAGGCGCAAGCAGAGGGTTGACTCTGTTGGGATGTCCTGGCGACTGATCTCATTTCCATCCAGTCGCAGCGTCTGGAGCTTAGAGAAGTTGGTCACATCCACGACGCTGCAGAAACTACCCAGAGTGAACTCTACAGGGAAAGATGGCAAGGTGGTGAAGAATGTATTTGTGTCTTCCCAAACTACTCCAAACAGCCAACATCTCAGCACCTACCATATATAATACTATATTTACTTTATATTTATTGATTTACTTTATATTATTTATTTTATAGTTAGGAAATGAAAGCTATAGTGCGTAGTTTCTGCCGCCCCCATGAGGAATTCTAAGTAATGACAACATGTCATTAGTCAGTAACAAGCCTCGTGCACAAACAGGTGAGAAGAGCACATCCTAAAACTGTGTTTATGTAGAACCCGATTGCTCATAGAAACTGAGTGATAAATCTTTTCAGGCCCTTCAATAACTTATATAAAAAATGATAAATAAAATGTGTATGCACTTTACCTTTGATCTGGTTGGCTTGCATATAGAGATGCTGCAGTGTGGTGCTCACTGGGGGGATTCTCTCCAGTTTATTGTAGCTCAGGTCTAGCTCCACCAGCCCGGTCACATTAAAGGTGTTGGCAGGGATACCCTTGTCTGTTAGCTGATTGTGAGCCATCCTGACATACTGCAGCTGAGTGAAACGGCCCAAGAAGCCCTCTGGTAGAGAATCAATGGAGTTGGACTCCAGGTAAAGTTGGTGCAGATGTTCGGGGAGTGCCTCTGGGACCTGGGACCAGTTAATGAAAATATTACAGGAGGCCTGCAGATGATCTATTTACTTAACGGGACATTTACAACTACACTGATACACACAATTACCTTAGTCAACTTGTTGCTGCTGATGTCCAGCAGTGTGAGGGATTTGAGTGCCTTCAGGGATGTGCCCATGTCTGTGACAGCGTTGTCATGGAGATACAGGATAGTGAGGTTATCCATTCCCTCTAGGTCTGGAGCTGTTACCTAGGCAACAGTAGAAATAATTTTAAAGTCTAATATCCGTGATGTACAGCCAAAAGAGTTAACGAGAGGGGCTCTGCATGAATATCAAACTATGCAATACATTACCTTTTCAATCTTGTTGTGGTTGATTCTCAGGTCTCGCAGGGTGCGAGGGAGGTTTGAAGGAAAGCTGGTCAAATTGTTGTGTTGGAGATATAAACGCTCTAGTCCCTGCAACTGCATAAATGCCTACAAAATAACATGGAGAATGAACAATTCACTAACCTCCACACAATAGTTACCTCAACGGCATTAAAAAGTCCAACTGAAATCACATTAGGTTATATTGTGCATTAATGAACAGTCAGTATTATTTCAAATTCATTGTTAATATTTTATATATATATTATTTTATTTTTAAGGTTTTTGGGGAATTATCAGAAATGCTACCTTACCCCCGGCAGCACAACTAGAGACACATTTAACAAACTTGCACTGTAGCACTGTAGTCATGGGCAGACAGTGTGTTGTTAGCAGTGGTGTTGAAGTGTAAGGATAAAATGAACATTGAAACCAACCAAAGTCACATTTGTATTTTACATACTGTTCCACCTCTTTTTGCTTGATTTCCCTTTACCAAAGTGTAAAGCTTATAACAGAAGAACTACAAGGCCAAAATACACGTCTGAGGCTTCATTTGAAACCTAAATTCTTCTAATTTCAGAAAATGTGCTTGATTAGCATGTGATTAAAAAACAGCATACACTACAGCAGTTCAAACATGGTTCAAAATACTTATTTTTTGTGTAATGTAATTTTTGAAAAATAATAACTAGGACATACTTTGTGCCACACTACGCAGAACACAACAACTACAACTTGCTAACAAGACCTGTATACAGTTTCAGAACTCTAGTCCTAACCTAATGAGAGCTAAGGAGTTTTCAGTATTTGATGTGCCCAAACCTCTCCAAAACCTCTTCAAGTGACCAAATTTTGCTAAATGCTTTTATTCACTTCTATGCTATTAGAAACAACATGTGATTCTTTTGATCTGTGGACAGTTACACACTAGAGGAATATAAATAACCCAGGAATGGACCCTGATTCAACGTTTAGGACAGCCTACAGGTCGGGAAGCGTCTTCATTTTTTCTTTTCTTTTCCAGAGCACTAAGATGATAAATTATGCTTTGGTGTTTATGATTTCATTAAAATGAACCGAATGATTGAATTGCAGAGAATTGAACCAATCTAACGATGTACAGCATGTCCATTTTGACAAAAGTTTTGAACTTTTGTGTTTAAATGCTTATTACGAAACATATCTGAACTCACGTAAGTTATGGAACCGGGTCGCCGGCGTTATTATGGAACCCACAACCCCCAACTTCGAGGCATGGCCCGCCCTTCAATAGCATTCACACACTACTATTGGCCCTGTGTCCATGCTTATGCAAGGCAACGTAACCCAATTTGTTCAGGTCCTACCCTGACCAATTGGCTATCCTAACCTTAACCACTCGAGATCAATGCCTAACCCCAACCAATCAAGCTGCTTCGTAGGGCGGGACTAGTAACAACTAATAATGCAGTTCGCCGGTGATCCGGTGGATTTTAACAGGCAGCAGCTGAGCAGCTAATTTTCTGTCGAGCATTTCACTTTTCTCTGGTGAATGTTTGTTTGGTCGCTTGTTCAACAACCTACTGTAAGGTGCTTGCATGATGAAAACATGTCTTGCATTAGCTTCTTATCTTACTTACATGGAAGTTTCATGTAAGTTAGATAAGAAGCTAATGCAGATTGTTGTTTATATATGTGGCTCTTGTATTGCGAAGCAAGCTGCTGTCTGGTAGTGTCAGAATTCACTTATTCACTACTCCCTATATTAACTCTGTAAATTAAAATTTCAGACACTTATTTGTCATCATAATTATGCTTCTTCACTCATAGCTGTTGTACTGTAATTTATCCGTAAATTTGCATCTATAAAAATGCGGTGCATTGCATTTGGGATTGTTAGCCAAAAGTAGTGCACATACCATGGACAATACTTTTTTCGTTCCATTGTGGAATTTGTAAGGCCATTATATAGTGTATACATCTACACATTTGGACACTCAATTAAAATGGCACACAGTAAATGTAGTGCACTATAGTAATAGTGAGTGATTTCGGACACCGGCAGTGTAACAATCTACCTATATGAAGAACAGTGACGTTACTGCTTTTTTTGCTTTATTTGACTGGCTGTACGGAAACAAGTTCTCCATCTACATGCAGTAGGAAGAGAACTAATGGATTAATACAAAGCCATCATAAAAAACAAAACATATAAATGTCTCCCGTTTGTCTGGGCTTTCTTAAAGGAGAACACAGGACATGTTTTGCAGATATGTATGTAGAAAAAACATGCAATTTTAGTTGTTTGACTTTAAACTAAGAATGTCCAAATGCATACAAATCTATGTTTTCTTAAATGATATACGCTGCACTAAAATCTTTTTTTCTAATTACTAGCCACCTACCAGCCATCTGACAACCATTTAGACCATTATGCTCTGAGCTCACGTGTGGCTGGATCCGACTGAGAACAGATGTAGGTTTACCTTCTTGCCAATGGCGTCAGATGTCAGCTGGTTGTGGTGCATCATCAGCCACACCAGATTGGTAGCATTTACTAGAGCTGAGTCGGACACAGCTGTGATGGCATTGTTTTGGAGGTACAAGTATTTCACACGGGAGGGGATGGTTGGCATGGCTGTCAGGCCCCGCCCATCACAGTACATGGCGACTGGGAAGGAGGGAGGGCAATCACACTCATCTGGACACTCTCCTGTGCTGTCTGCCTGCAGGGAGCCAAATCTTTGGCTCTGGGGGCCGTACAGCCAGGCGAAGGGGTCTTGTCCATGGGAGCAAGAGAGTGGAAGCAGGGCAGACAAGAGGAAGACAGTCACCACACGCATGGTCACGGTCATACAAATCTTCACTGTAATCAACAGAGACAAACACAGACGCACAAGTCAATAACATTCCAAATAGAAATGAATTAATTCGCAAATCGACAACATTCTTTTTTTTTAAACATTTTGAAACAGATACAAGCTCATAGTAAATTGATGGTAAAAAAGTGTTCTTGTGCTGATTCTCTGTATCCACTAAGGGAAAGTTCCTCCCACTTATATAATATGAAGGCACAGGGTTTGAAAAAACCTTTCTAGAAAACGCTGCCAAATTAAACAGTCAATGGTACAGTGCAGCTTATTGACTTTGTTTTAGTTACTGCCTGCAGAGAGGTACATTCTTAGGGGTCTTAACCCACAGGGAACCCAGAGAGGAAGCATTAGAAAAAACAAAACAAAAAACCTAGCCATGAATGGCAGCTTTGTTAAAGGTTTGCACTGCTGCCCTAACATTTTGGTAAAATATCCAATAATTACCCTCTGAATTGCAAAAAAAAAAAGAAGAAATAGGACTATAATCACATGTTTAATCATCTCTTATAAGGTTTCATAGAGCAATACCACAGAGACAGACACATGTTCACACACACATGCATGTACATACAAATACACATACACACACACCTACCTGATCAGAGAGGCTCGCCCTCCTTGTCCCCTCTCTCTCTCAGAGTGTGCTCAGGACTGAAGGAGACTCTGACAAACACTTTGTAAAAAACATGTTCCTCTTCTCCCTGCTCTCCTTTCAGTTCTGCCATCCCCCTCTCCACCCTCTCTCTGTTCCTTTACTGTTGGTTCCTTCCAGTCCCTCATCCACCCGCCCGCACCCCATTTTGTGTGTTTAGGCATGGCCCAGCACACCCCACACCCCACTCTGGAGCCTCTTTTTCCACATGTGAGTGATGTGAGATGCAGCACTGGCTGTGAGGGATTGTTCCCATCTGTGTGCAGCAGATTAAGTCCCATTCAGTTGAACCCCACTGTTTCTTGCGTTTGCGTGTGCGTGTGCCTGTGTGTGTGTGCCTGTGTGCGCCTGTGTGTGTTTGCCTGTGTGTGTGTGTGTGTGTGTGTGTGTGTGTGTGTGTGTGTGTGTGTGTGCGTGTGCATGTGCAATTTGGTTTATATGACACAAGTGTGATAAATTGTTGCTGTTCATTATCCTTTTTTGGTAAATAATGGTGAATCTATATCCATGGCAACTTTTTTTCCTGTTTAATGTAGTTAAAAGGTCATGTCATCGTTAAAGGAGATTACAGCATTTCACTATTCATGTTGCAGTACTACTACAGTAAACTACAATACTATAGCGTAAGTGACAATACTATACAAAGACATAGTTTCTTGTTTTCAAACATGATTGAGATTGACTGATAATGGATAACAAAATAGTTATCCAAACCCTCTTCAGCCCACTTAGTAAAAATCTTTGTGCCAGAGAGTTTGTAGCAGGGGTGGATCTAACTTTCTCCAATCCTCCCAACAACCTTTCATCTTGTAAAGGGTTAAATGAAAACATGTGTGACAGTCTGGTCTTAATGCGGGCCTCTTCCTGCCTCTGTATCCCTTTTTTCCTCTCTCCATCTCCTTCTGTTTCTTGTTATCGTGGGACACATTTTTATAATGTGACAAGGGAAGAGTAGTGTGATTGTTTGCAGTAATAGATAACTAAACATGTTTACACAGGAGGATGTTGTGTCTGGGCCTTATGTCTGTCCACTAAATATGAAGCAAGAGCCAGGAGACAGTTAGGGACTGTATATAAATGAATGGGGTGATGAGGTTAACTGAACCTTATGTTTTCTTTGAACCCTCCTCTTGACTTAAAGAAAAACCAAAAGCAAAACCCTTCCCACACCATTTAAGAATAACATAACAGTGTTAGTTTGAAAACTAACAGCAAGTCTTGCTCTTTCTAAAAGTTCAAAATATTCCAGCATCAGCACCGTTAAAGCCCACTAAGTAATAGAAGCCAAAGTTAAAAAAATAAAAACACATTGCGTTACAGGGGTTTATGTGTCGTGTTTTCCCAGTGTTTATGCTAAACTAAGATAAGCTAAGCTAACTGTCTCCTGGCTGTTCATATTTCACAGACATAATGACGTAATTTTTTAAATGTCACTCCTGGCAATGAAGCAAGTAAGCATATTTCCCAAAATGTCAAAATATTCCCGACGTATTGTATTTTTTATTTATTTTATTTGAAGTTTACTTGAATAGGGACAGATACAAAAAACATAAATTATTACACAAAGAACAATCCAATGCCTGTATCACAGTGTTTATAGCCATGGCTAATTTGCAACACCTATTGCTGTTATATTGCTTTTGACCAAGGGCTGCATCATCTCTGTGAGCGATCAAAGAGCAGTCTTGGGGCCCCGAGCTGGCCTGGGGCCCCAAGATAACGACTGGTTAATAATAAAATGCAACGACAAACTGTGAGCGCCCCTTTGATAGTCAATGCAGTAAAGTGCAATGACCTCAAGGGGCCCCTCTCGTGATCTCTGCTACCGGCAAAATACAAAACCTCCTTGGTCGGCAGCAAGGTCGGCAGTCATCATGAAGCGGAATTATGCTTCAGGAAGCCAGAAAAGGAAGAAGAGAAAGGAAGAGGAGGATAAGAAAAAACAAGATAGTGGTAAGTGATAAATTACACTGGATAAAAGAGCTCTACTTGTCTTGGTGTAATTTTGCAGCAGGTAGGCTAGCAAAAATATGTTTATGTTAGCTAACGTTACCTATAACCTGCCTGATGGCAAATGCTGCTTGTAACGAACAGTTAGTGTAACTTTTTTTTCGAACGGACGGAATATGGTTACATACGACTGTAATATGTTTTGTAACGGGATAAGGAAGACGCAGATCTGTTCCAGAATCACTGTTTATTTTATTTAATGACATGACATTGCTATAGCTTTGTAATAGGTTTTGATGAAAGTGGCATAACGTTAACATGCTATACTAACTATTCCACCGTTTTACCAAAATGGGGGTTAGGAAAACCACACAATACATTCCGTGCATCAAACATTAGCTTGGGTTAAGCATTAGTAACCCTTAACAAAGTGTTAGGAATATCTGGTCCGTCTATCTATGTAATGTTTATAGATGTTTTAAAAATGGTTTCTTAAAGGTTTACAAAAAATGTTTAATCATTACCCGATACCTAATATATTATATGATAGATATAATATGTTTTACAATAAACTGTTAATTTACAGCACTACTAATAATTAGTAAACATTTAATTATAATTTCATTGTTTGTTAACAGTAAAAAGACTGTTTGCTAACAGTTAAATGACAATAAACTAAAGATTAATTAACTATCAATTTACCATCTATTAATGATTGTTATTATAAAGTGTTACCATCTTTTCTTTCTCCCTCAAGGGGCTTTTCTTACATTTCTCAGCCCTCAGGCTCTTCCTAAGGATACCTCCACTGATGAAGGTAGAGTGAATTTCTCTCACTGAGCTGAGCTGTTAATAGTGACCTCTTTCAATATGCTAACAGTGAAATGGTAAAACGTACTTCACAGGTAATTTCAGATTTTTTTTTCAATTATTTTCCCAGCTACACCATCAACTTCATTCTCAACGTCAACAGATGCATCACTTCTCAGTGATGATGTTTCCTCTATAGCACAAGGTACCACAACGAGCTCTATAATTATAGCTGATATCCTGCACAGCCCAGAGTGTGCTGTCATATTGTTAGAAAAAAAAACAGTGCAAATCACTATTGAATTCCCACCAAACTGTGTAAATACAGTCACTTTTGCCCATGGACATTTCAGAATTTTTAATATACAGTAGTGCCTGTCAAATTTCTAGGTGCACAGTTTATGCAACAGCAGTTTATGCACTGTAAACCTTTTTTATTTATATAAAGTGTGGGTGAACTTTATGGCTATGCTGTGGTTCCTGTAGGCTTTGCGTGCGTGCGTGCGTGCATGTGGGCGTGGGGTTGGGGGGGCCTCCATGTCCATTTTGCTTGGGGCCCCCAAATTCCTTCAAACGGCCCTGGGGACAAACCGATACATCAAGCTATACGTATCCTTTAAGCTGTACTTCAGTTTGTTACTGCAACACGTTTGTCTTTTATGTGTGTCTTCAGGCATCTGTGGACAGAAGATGCAGTGGGACAGACCAGTTGGTGCTTTGCCCAGCCTTGTGAACACACTACACCAGTCATATTTGTTATTTTAAATGTGATTTTATATGGGTAATAATGGACTTACTACTTTTTCTCCAAACAGCTCAAAGGAGCTGCACCTGTGAACTGAACCAGGATGAACTCCAACCTGTTACTCATCACTGATTGCCGACAACCTTGCAACCCTTATGAGGTTAATAGCTCCTGCAACATAACACCAAAGGCCTGTTTGTATAGGGTGGTTGAATAGATAAAGCCTAATCTGTGTGTTTGACAGAAAGATACATATACAAACAATATAAAGAAATGTGAAAGAGCGTGAAACAAAAAGTGCAGCAGTTATGATTTAGAGTGAGATAAATTGATTCTCTGCTGACCAGGACTTCAAAGTAAAAGGGCCAGGTGGACTCTGCACAGCCCCCAACACTTAGCCAGCCCCCACCGGTGTCCATCCCCACATCTCCTGTCTGGGTCATGAGCAGTGCTGAGCAGGGATCAGAAGATCAGAAGATCAGACGATCAGAGGACCATGCCCTTTCCACTCAGGTTGTGAACTCTTCACAGGAATGCCACAGGAATTTTAATTCTGAAGGTTGCTTCTCTCGTCACTCATCTGCAGAAAAATAGCTAGTAAAAGTATTTTAAACTATACTAAACATCTACTCATCCTAGCTTTCTTCAGCCTTTCAAATACTATGTTTATTTCCAGAATGAAAGCAGGTGAGTGAGAGGAAATTAGTTTTGTTTGAAGGCCATTGTTTTGCATTGAATGGACTAAATGGTCTTATTATGTACGTATGGCAGTCAGATGGTCTTGCATCTGGCTGCCATACAGGTTCATGAGTTTAATAGATGTGTAATTAAAAAAAATGCAGTGTTGCTCTTTCTAAGTAAGATGTCATGTTGGAAATATGTATCTTGTATAAAACTTAAACAAAATCATGTCAGTCATGTAGTCTCTCTCTCAAACAGAAAAATGTGTTGTTTATCACAGGATATTTATTATACTGTATGTGTTGTATATATGTATTGATTTACAATCTTAACAACCTTAACCATAATAATTACATGCCCAGCTCTTACACTAACCTTAACCCGAAACCAAGTCTGAACCCTGCAATTTAATGGTCAACCTTGTGGGAACCAGATTTCAGCCTCAAAATGTCATTTATAGACAAACACACACACACACGCACACACACACACACACACACACACACACACACACACACACACACACACACACACACACACACACCCTGCAACTACCAATTCGATGGCATAAAAAATAAAGAAACTACATTGAGTTATAACTTACATAAAGATTGTTTACTGTAATTTCATAACATTACATGAATTACATATATTCATAAAGAAGATGCACTCATGATAATATACATTTAAGAGTTAAGATGAAATGCTGTAAACAAATTAATTCTAGAAATGATAGAGATTTGGATTTAGCTTCCTAACCCTAAGCATGGCACCCCAAGGCACAGGGGCATAATAATCCATGTGATAGAAAGCAGATGTCCACACACGCACGCACACACACACACACACACACACACACACACACACACACACACACACACACACACACACACACACACACACACACACAGATGTTCATTGTTACACCACATCAAGCTTCTCATCATTTTCTCATACAGATGAAAGCAGCAGATTGTATATTTTGCTTTTATTTTATGTCCTCTTTATAAAGTATTTTTATGGCATGCACCAAACACCAAGGCAATTTATTGTCTGTGTAAACCTATTTGGCAATAAACCTTACTCTGATTCTGATGCTGTTGATTACGGAGAACATAGTGCCCTCTAGTGTCAAAGACAAATTGAGGCAGCAGGTGGTGAGTGAAATTATTAGCAAAGAGGAAGACGCAGAAGAAGAAACTAATTCAGGCTCAACCGGTACTGTGGAACACTGATTGTTCCAATTTCTAAAAGTAACCAGTGTTTATCAGTGTAATCATCTGTATTTCTGTAATATTGGACAATAAAAATTAAGCAACAATTAATGAAGTAATCGCACATGGGAGAAGTTAGCCTTCAGGTCTGCCAGGCACCTTTCTGCCAGAAAGCCTGATGTAGTATAAAGAGCAACAAAGTACATGTAAGGTCATGGTGGATGAATAGATCAAACACAGGAGTTCATCCAGAGGAATGGGTTATTATTTTCAGACTTAGTTGAATTATTATTTTCTGTTTTTTAATATTATAATTATTTTCAGCTAAACTTCCTGTTTAGGTTTAGGAAAAGATCATGGTTTGGGTTAAAATAGACCCTTTCATAGCGTTAACCGCATGCAATTATTGATCATATTTCACATCACCAGCTCAAAATCAGCCAAACAAGGACTTGCACTCACACTATGTAGAGCAGGTGAAAACATGCACCATTGTCATTATAGAGTATTTGTGGATTTTCAGGGTTCCCTTACAGTATCTGACAAGCTGTTTGAAGATTTGTTGTACCTGCCAGCTCTCAAACAGGAAACCACCTGAGGGCAATATCTGTCGTGGAAAATGTAATTACTGTAAAAAGATGATGACTCATTAACAATAACTGATTTATTAATATTTTGTAATACTTATTTTCAGAAGTTACACCAGAATTGACATCATATCAATGTTGTAATGTGTGTAGCACCAGATGTGTACTGGGGTTTGTGCAACTGTTACTGTAAAGGCTGTCACATTGGATGACAAACTTCTTGTTTATGCTGTTCAAACTCAAGTTCCTACTGTAGACTATTTTTAATTTAACATGGAGCTCTTAAAAGATATTAACAATTATTGTTGCTTGATGTCTTTATTTGGCCTCACATACTGAATTGAATGTACATGAAATGTGTAGACATAGATATGTATTTTGTGGTTTCGACTGAATGATTCTGGTCCCATTTAAAAACTTTATTGTTGTGTTACAGCACCCCCTTAATTTTCAATTCAGCATTTAGCTCCCCCTTCTTCCTCAGCTTTCATTTGTCATTAGTACAATTATGTATCCACAATCTCTCTACCCACTTATCCTGTGACGATTTTGGAGGTTGAAGCCTAGCACATAATGGGTGAGAAGGAATTGTATTACTACAGCGTCAATATTTCAAATTTAATGTGACAGTAAAATAAAAACACGTTTTTATAATCACAGGGACATTTTTAATATTCATGAAGCATGAACATGAATTCCTAGCACTGACTTGTGTGAGTGAGGTGAATATTTGTGATGTTTCAGCAGAAGATGGAAGGAGGCCTTTGCCATTTCCTTCTCTTGTTTGTGAGAAAACCAGATGGATACAGAGCAGAGCACAAAGTGCGTAGGATGGCAAGGAGCTGCCAACAGGCTGCTGGTGATATCTTGCTCATGTCTCTAGAAACCTTTCAATTCCACCAACACTCAACTAGTTAGAAATCAACTTGATACTGTTTGACAAGAAATCAAACTACCAAGGAACAGCAGGAATAAGGGAAGGTAATACAATGTGACAAATTGAAAATTATATTTACTTTGTTTTCAGAAACACTATGCCACGCTTAGTTTGTGTTAATTAGCAAATGTTAGCATGCTAATGTTTAGCATCAGCATGTAAGCGTTGTCCATGTGAGCATGTTTGCAGGCTGACATCAGCATTGCCCCTGTGCCCAAGTCTTGTTTTTTGTTGTTTCATCTCTCAGTTGTTAAAGGAGCACGCCGACTTATTGGGACTTTGTCTTATTCACCGTAACCCCGAGAGCTTGCAGCTCTGCTGAGCGCTACTTGGGCGGAGTGATATGTTTGCAGCTCTGCTGAGCGCTACTTGGGCGGAGTGATATGCTGCAGCCTGCAGCATATCACTCCGCCCAAGTAGCACTGCTTCCCTTTCTGAGAATATAGTTCCCAGTTTATATACGGTTAGAAGATGGCTGTGTCTCATGTAACGTTGTTATTTGTAGACGCTGTGACTATACAAATCACAACATGTAAATAGGAACATGTTGCCATTATTTTGTCACTTACTCGGAGCAGTAGGCTAGTTGGAGCCGGTTACCTCCAGGATCTGTGCTAGGCTAAGCTAACGGTGGAGCCGTCAGACAGAGTTACAACATGCACAGAGATGAGCAGGGTATGTATCGACTTGTCTAACTCTCGGGGTTACGGAGAATAAGCTAATGTCCCAATAAGTCTGCATTTTCCTTTAAAGCGGCGCTATGCAGTTTTGACCATTTCTTCGTTGTTTTCTTGCTTTTTGTTCGCAGGTTTCTCTATAGAGCTCCCCCTACAGCTTCGGAATAGAAATTTGGCAGCTCCTATGTTTACTTGTGTCTGACTCCTCGAAGTGACAGGACAACTGACTATTTTACGCGAGTTGGTTTAACCAGACGGTCGTTGGTTGGCCTACCGAGCTAATAGATTTGGTCACCGGTTCATGTGCCTGCGGCGTACAAACGTTTAACTTTACATAATACATGACGTGTATTTGTATGTGATATCCATCGGTAATGTAGCCTATGAATTTCTATGTACACAATCATCTAAGATGCACAAGAAATAAAGGTTTCTGGGATCAGTTGATAACTCAAACTTGTTGAGAACCTAGACACCCGTTTGATTACATTGACTCGAGCAGTTGCACGGTTACATTTGGTCTCGTTAGTGTGAAAAACTCCATCGCTACCTTGTTAGCCAGTTCCTGAATGGGTGTATGTGTGCAGTGCTGTGAAGCAATTTGTTATATCGCGAGACCTGATATCACGTGATACTTCCTGATGCTGAGGCCGGCGACTCGCCGGCTGAAAGTTGCAAGAGTGGTTTTTCCATTCACAAAAAAAAGTCATATAACCATTCCAATGACTCCGAAGCTGTTCAATTAAGGTAAATTAAGCTAAAAAAGCTGCATAGTTCCCCTTTAAGTTGGAACTGAACTACACACGCATGCTTCTTTTATATTGTTCCCTACACATTCATAAACTGCTTGTAAAAATAACACTAAAACTGCTACACGCACAGAAAGAGTGTAAGTGGCATTTACGGTAAAAAAAAACAACATGTTATTTTCATGGTTTATGGTAAAAAGGAAATGCTCTATTACCTCTTTTTGACCCCCCCAAAAATCGTTACAGGCACTTATGTCCTAAATTTGGCTCCATTGTAAGTGTCATTCCAAGTGTTTTTCCAAGAGGGCGCTCTTTCCATGTTATGATTGGGAAATACTTTTCCCTCTTCTCCACTGTTCCTCTTTTCTCAATGTGCTCACACACACACACACACACACACACACACACACACACACACACACACGCACAGGCACACACACACAGGCACACACAAAGATACACACTTGCGCACACACAATGGTCTCCTCGGCTCCCCAGGTACTTTGTGGCTTGAATGCCTTCAGACAGAACACACTGTAGACCCAATCACACACACAAACACACACGCACACACACACACACACACACACACACACACACACACACACACACACACACACACACACACACACACACACACACACACACACACACACACACACCACACATACAGCATTTCTAATATTCACTTAAAGCTCTGCACCTTCTGAATCCAAACCCAGTTGCCATAATTTCATTTCTTGTCTGTTCTTGTCTAATTCCTTCTTCAGAAGTTCTTGTCAGTCTTTTGTGTATTTTATCTCCACGGTACAAGCCAACATGTTGCCATCAAATGTTATGGGTTAAACCATTTCCAAGGTCTGACAGAAGGGTGAAGGAAGAAGTGAGTTAGGAAGGATTCCTAACTCAGGTCTGGGATGTGGGCAGTGTTTGACGAAGAGGAATGTATCAGACAGTGGGTAAGCATATGCGGTAGCTTGAACACACCAACACAGACACACACACACACACACACACACACACACACACACGCACATTTGGGAATTTAAGACAACTTGTCTCTGTTCTGTAGCTCCTGATCAGAAAGGTAAGTGTCAGTCAGTTGTGGTTTCTTGTTTGCTTCCATTCTGCAAGGCAGGTAAAACTGGAAATGTATACAAATTTACATTGTGTCAGTTTAATTACAGTTGGTTTGATGATGCGTGATTGCATAATCTCCTGGAAACATTTTATGCATGTACTGTAAGACTGTGCTGTTGGTAAGAAAGGAAAATGCAATATTACAAGCATGCTGATAAAGTAAAACTTCCTGATGATGCAAACCTTTCTCACTAACTGCTGTGTCATTCAGTAACTGAGAGTCTGAATGTGTGTGTGTGTGTGTGTGTGTGTGTGTGTGTGTGTGTGTGTGTGTGTGTGTGTGTGTGTGTGTGTGTGTGTGTGTGTGTGTGTGTGTGTGTGAGAGAGAGAGAGAGAGAGAGAGAGAGAGAACGTGTGCTTGTGCGGACAGTAACTTTGTGGGTATTACTGTAACCATTTCCCCTCTCATACTCAGAAGTTTGAAGTGCAGTACCATGCAATTTCATTATATTTTTTAACATAATGTCATAAAGAGAGGCTGCTGTTGAAAAAACGTGACCTTAAAACTATTTTTCATCTGGATTTTCAAAGCCCAAAAGTTGCATCATTTTATTACTTAAAGTGGCCATATTATGAAAAAAACACTTTTTTTCTGGGATTTGGGTTGTTATTTTGTGTCTCTCGTGCTTCCACACGCATAAAAACTTGGAAAAAAAAACATCCATGTTGTTTGGAGTGAGATACGGGTTTCTGAATGTGTCCTGCCTTCAGTCTCCGGCTGAGCTGTTCAAAATCTGCACAGCTTTTTACGTCACTAGCCGAAACGACGGGCTTACCTTCACAAAAGTGCTCGTTTTGCCACTGACAGGCTCAGATTTATATTCTAAGTGTCTGACAACATTATGGAAAGTATTTCTAAGGAGGTCAACCTTTCTGTTAAAGAGTAAGATCCTTTTTTTTTAAACATAAAAAAAATCTGTGAAATTGCGTTCGCTAAACGTACCAGACTCCATGTAAATAAACAGTAATTTTAGCATTGTAAAATACATTTCATTCAAAGTCGACAGAAACAAAATAAAACTATGAAAAGCCGTTTTGGGTCATCTTTCCACTTTTCCAACCATCGTTGAAATAAACACATAGTTTAACGAAACGTAAAAGTATTGCTTTTTTAAATGGAGTCTGGTGGGTTTAGCACTAGCGACTTCAGAGCTGTTTCTGGTCAAACAGAAAGGTCTCTAAGAGGTTTTAAAGGTCTATCTCTGAAGGGATCCTTTCTATAATGTTGTCAGACACTTAGAATATTTATTTGAGCCTGTCAGTGGCAAAACGAGCACTTTTGTGAAGGTAAATACAAGCTGGATAATTGCCATATTAACTTGTTGTAGCTTGTTTCACCACTGCCGACTGCAGCGTTCTTCTGCTTAATACAGGGCCAATGTCAAAGATTGTTGTTCCCATCAGTCACTTAGACACAAAAATACAAAAAAATAGGTTAAAAAAAACAGTAGTTACCCTTTTACGGGGTCACCAAAGTTATTACAATTCATCCTGAGATGACCATGAATATCTGTACTAACTTTCCTAACAATTTATTTGGTAGATTTCAAAATATTTACCTGATAAGTGAAAACTTTGACTCGCTGGTGGCGATAGAGTAAAGTCATGGGTTCAACAAGGTCATTGGGATTCATTCTCAGTGAAATATAAATGTCTGTACAAATGTTCAGGCAATCCATCCAACAGTTGTTGAAATATTCTGCATAAAAATGGTGGATCGATCGACCGTCAGACCGCAGGCCGTCAGACAAAACAACAATTTAGGCCAGTGTTTCCTAATGGGGTTACCCATACCCTAGGGCTGCTATTGTGTACTGTATAGATATGATTTATTTTTAATGTTAACAAAAAAGTATAATAATGCATAATTCCTAAAATGATCACACTATAATAATGAATTAATTTAGTGATGGATTCTTAACATTTGAAATATAGCATTTAAGTGTTTTTTAGTTACAATGTTGTTTCAGTCAGGAACACTCTCGTCATAGATTTAACCATTTATTGCAACAAATGGAAATACAGTTATGCTTGGCGCTGATGGCTCCGCTGTTGATAATGCACCCTGGACCAGCCATGCATGCTAAGCTGAAACACTTGGGTATAAAAGAGTGAGCCAAAAGAAAGAAATTGACAACCATTTGAAACCTTGAGTCATGTTAGGACTGTGGTGGAGCCAAACGTTGCCAGCAGCAGCAGTGAGTGAAACAGCGTCAGTGTAGCAGGGACCAGTGAGGAGGGAGTCATATTTATAAGGATCGCCTTGATGTGAGAATGGCTGTGATTGTTGTGTGCCTGATAGGAATGATAATTCAATCAGCGGGGGTATGACTTCTGTGTCCTGGATGAACTCTGGATGAACGCTAAGATTAATATAGTAAAACAGACACTGATGGCGCAGCGTTGTTTTTTACCTCTTTATATAGGCATTTTTTTCAACCAAAAATATTTTGTGCTGGTCAGGGGGTACTTCTTATTTAAAAATGAACGTTATTGAGAACCACTGATTTAGACCATTTCTGAAAATGAAGGTCAAAGCAGATGCTGCAGAGGTAGTATGGGTCAAGATTCAAAAACCCTGGATCCTCCACTTCCCATAATGCAGCTTGACAGCATGTTTCATTAGACTCTCCCTGCCTGTTAAATGCCCTCATCAGACTCCAAACTAAATGACCTGCAAAAAATATCACTTAAGTCATTAGTTTAGACTTGACAAAGCTCTTACAGAGCCACAGAAGACATTCACACATTTATAAGTGCTAATCATGACTATTACATTGACTTTGACATGTAAAATCTGTTATTTAACTCCTTTTTTGTTTTGTTTAATTTGCAGGATTACATAGCTCACCGGCTGTCTCCATGGCTCTCCTGTGCTGTGCTGTGTTGGTGTCTCTGTGTGTTTTTAAATTTGCCTCAGCCACCGTTGTAACTGACATGGACTATGGAGGTGTTCCTCTGTGGATTAATCGCCTGCTTGGTGAGCCCAGTGTGATGAGCCTGCAGGGACGGATGGACCCAGCCTGGTTCCGAGCCAACAACCCCCAGGCCTGCCCTCAACAGTGTGACTGCCCCATCCAGTGGCCTACGGCACTCTACTGTGACCACAGAGGCCTGGCAGACATCCCTGACCGCTTGCCGGACAGAACTCAATACCTGTTTCTACAGGTAGGACAAACACTGACAAGGGCACTGAGCGAGTGTTGTCTTAACAATGGTCTACCACTACTGTTCACATTGTATACTTCCCACAGTGGTTGACCTCCACTGCACTGTACTGTATATCATGTTTTATTTTAACTGTGAAAGTGTGAATAATCATAGTCTGTTTCTTTTTTTCCTCAGGGTAACAGCATCTCAACCCTGTCCTCATCTTTTCTGGCCAACATTACTGCTCTACGCTGGCTTATCCTGGATCACAACCAGCTGCAGAGCGACAAGCTGGACCAGGTTGCTCTGCAGAACCAGGCCCAGCTCTGCTACCTTTTTGCCAACCACAACCACCTGAGATCAGTGCCCAGCGCTCTACCAGCTGGACTCAAGCAGCTGCGACTGGCGCACAACCAAATCAGCAGCATCAGCCCTGGAGCTTTCCAGAACCTGCACAACCTGACGCAGCTGCTGCTGCAGGGAAACAGACTACAAACCATCACAGAGGGAGACCTGAAAGGTAATAATAGTGTAATGTGTCATTTCCTTTTTTTATACATGCAAAATCTACTTTGGGGTGGAAATTAAGAGAGTCCTGCTCTTGTGTTTCTATTTACATCATGCCAGAAAATACAGTAGACAAAAGAAAAAAGGATCTCCATTGCCTGGCCATTGCTAGCTGGAAGTGTCCATGGTTGAGGTCAAGGGGTTGTTTATAATTCCACAGTGATTTGATTTCATGTAGGTCAATTCATTTTTGTAATTGTAACTGTGATTATGCCTACATCTCACACCCTGATGTTTGGCCCTGGTCTGACTACACTCATTAACACTGAATATTACTGGCATTTAACAGAACAAGGTTTACACTCATTCTATCCATCACACAAATTTGTCAGTATTAATTTTTGCATTTGTCTTCCCCTCATTTTGCAGGTCTGGTCAGTCTGAACCTGCTGGACCTCAGTGGGAATTTGTTCTCGTCTGTCCCCAGGCATTTACCCCCGTCAGTCCAGCAGCTCTATATGTCTAAAAACACTCTTTCAGGGCTGGATGAAGACAGTTTTGTGAGATTTCTCCACCTTAAGTACCTTCGTCTAAGTCACTGTGGTCTGGAGAGCAGCGGCATCCACCTTCAGGTTTTCAACTTCTCCAGCTTGGTGGAACTGGACCTTTCTCATAACAAACTTACAACCATTCCCACAGTCCCCACCACCCTGCAGTACCTCTACCTGGAGGCCAATGAAATACAAGGTGAGGGGCATACAAAGACAAAACATGCACCTACACAAAGACACAAAAATTCATCACCTTTCACCCTGTGATTGTAACGTTGTCACTGACTGTTCAATGCTATTCCCACACATATGCACACATTCCTAAATTTACAATTCAACAATGCACTAACTTTTTGTGACAGCAAAGTAAAGTATAACTGTGGTATGTGGCTGACTGACCACCTAGGGATGTCTGAATCATGTTGTGAGGGAGAAGAACAAATGTGGAAAAAGTGACTGGAACCGCAAAGAAACCCGCACAGTCATGGCCGCCTCAAACACAGCTGGCCCTCATCACTGCATATGGGCACGGGAGGGGCTGGGGTTTGGCAGCTCACAGGCGATGCGAGTCAGAGATGGAAGACAAGAGACATAGAAGGGAGGGAAGGGACATCAGAGACATGGAAAGAGAAAAAGCAAGGACAGGGTGGAGAAGAGGAGAGGGAATATTGGGTGTTTGGATCAGTGAAAAGTAGTTTAGCAAAGAAGAGAGAGTGGTATGAAAACATCTGTGATGGATTCAGAGGGAAGAGTGCCAGATGAGCCAAAAGCACATGCTGTTCCTCTCTTCATGGTCTCCTCTTTCCCCTCTCTCTCTCTCTCTCTCTCTCTCTCTCTCTCTCTCTCTCTCTCTCTCTCTCTCTCTCTCTGTCTGCTCCCCATCACTCTGGCCTTTTTTTGGCCTATAGGATTCTAATAACATTGCAGCAGACTTGAGCCCTTTTGACTCAGATGACCATCCGGCAGCAATGACCTGGCATGCAATTTCGGCTCATGGGCTCTGGCAAAATGAAAGTATGTTCCTGATCTGTGAAGCAGCAGACAGCGGGGCTTTGTACCAAAGGGACAGACAGACGGCAAAACACTTTCACGAAAACACACACTTCATCGTCTAGCTAGCACCGTGACAGCTACCGCAGGTCTTGTCTGCCAAAGCCTACATTCTGGGCCACGGCAGGCTTTACTACTGAAATAAGTGAGAAAGCATAAGACAGCGTTGTGGTTTCCTCAACACAGCACCTGCAAGACATTCAGGAAATGCAGACTCTATAATAAAATCCTGTCTGTTTTCTGTCCACCACAGAGTTCAACGTGACCAGTTTCTGCAGAGAGGTGGGACCTCTGTCCTACTCTAGGATAAAGTTCCTACGATTGGATGGGAACAAAATGTCCTACCAACAGCTGCCATCTGACTGGGTCTTCTGTCTGCGAGTGCTTGAAAGTATTTATATCTGATCCACCTTCTGAACATGCAACAAAATAGGGTTACCGTATGTGACTGGCCAACCTCATCTAGAAAAAAGTGTGATTCAACTCATGTTTTTTGTTTTGTATGCAACTTTCACTTGTGAAGTCAAACAACTTAGCATTATACACCAGAGTAAAATACTTTAATTCATTATGTCTTCAATACATACCCAGGCAATGAAGGGAAGACTGATGCCAAAGCTAGAACTTGTACACTAAACCAGTGTTATTTTATGCCAAAAGTCCTGATCAAAACATTTCTCATACCAGCAGTGCATTCCCATGAGTCTCTCCCTCTCTCTCTCTCTCTCTCTCTCTCTCTCTCTCTCTCTCTCTCTCTCTCTCTCTCTCTCCATCTTTTCCAAGTTCTGCCTCAGCAGGGTCGTACATCTGTGTGTTATTACCAAATAGGAACTGTGACAAACCCTTACATCTCTGTCTGTACAAAAGAATGTTAAATTCTCTGGTTAAATTGAGCTGTGTTATGTTATGGGGAAAGGGAAACATGTATGAATGGCAAAATTCAGTAGCTTTCCCATGAGAGATTATGACTAAGTTATTAGCAGTTAAGTTAGCTGGACAGTGTTAACCAGCCCCAGCAATGGATACACATGGAATATAAAAATGTTCTGACAAAACTATTGAAAATCTTAAAATTTTGAATGTGAATTTCTCGTTGCGGGATTAATAAAGGCATGTCTTCTTCTTCTAAAACCTCTTTTTGCAAAATATTGTTACATTAAACTTTGATTTGAAAGCTGATGTGCATGATCCTAAAATGTGAAATTTGGTTTGCACAACTAACAGAAAAAATAAAATGGACATTTAGATAATATTGTGTACAATACCTGCAAGACCTGGAAGCAATCTAGAGACAACAGTGATTCACATTACACTATAAACTTAACCATATTAATAATTTACCATATTAATCATACAATTTAGTTAAAATTTATAACCGGAAAAAAAGAACATTTTACATTAGTACCAGCCTCAATTAAGGGGAGATAATCTGCTGTATTTATCTTCTTCTTTGTTTAGATTTTGTCTGTTTGTGTTTTTATAAATACAACTTACAATATATTCTGTTAGATTCAACTTTATTGCCATACAGTAAGTACCAGTGGAATGCACTCTAGCATCTAACCAGATATGTTAAATATGAATGAATGGACAGAAAGCACAATAAACCAATGAGGTAGTTTAATAAGAGATGTAATCGTACTCATACAGTATGTTGCTAGAATGTGTACAGTATGAACATGCACAGTGTAGAAAGAAGCCATTATGTACAACTAAATATGCTCAGAGTTAAATTCAGATCATGGAAGGAGCAAATACAGCAGGCACAGAGACCTATGTGGCAGCAGCAGAGTAACAGTACTGTCTTGTTTTGTTACCTTGCCATTTGTCCTTTAATGGTGCATTAAAAGACTTGTGGTTAACTTCCATTTGACTTCCATTTGTGTGTAACATTTCTGCACTTTGTTTTTCAAGCCTGCGTTTTGTCACGATGTCTCACAGTGTTTCAGTTTACTCTGTTAGAGGAAGCGTCCAACCGACTGAGGAGCTCTCATACTGTGTTGAGACACATGCCACTGTGGTATTAATAAAGGTTGCCGATGGGAGTCAAAATTAGTAGCTTCACTAACAAAAATGATGTAACTTATTTTGTCCTGCAAACAGAAAACTTTTCACTTTTTTATCCAAATCTGTCGAACACACCTTTCAATGCTGACGTGTGTGGGAGTTTGATTGAAACCTTAGTGAGTTGATTTGAAACCTTAAAAAGATAAGCAGGAGCAAGACAGCAATTGGATAAATATTACTGTATTATGTGTGCACCAGAGTGCTTTTATCTACAAAACGCCAGTGAATTATAAAATACCTGCACAATGCTGACACACTAATCATCTACATTTCCTCTCAATGCCACAAAAGAAGGAAGTGACATGGAGTCATTGTGCTCCTGTTCACTCAAATAGTGAAGACTTATAATCATGTGTCACTTTTCTCATAATGACAGTACAATGAGATAGAGATGCATAGATAAAAGCAATCTATATAGTACATTTATGAATCAGTGTTAAAGATAAATAAAGATATGTTTCCTTAGTACAGGCACTCAACTACTACCCAATAACTACTCAAAGTACTCTGTGTGTGTGTGTGTGTGTGTGTGTGTGTGTGTGTGTGTGTGTGTGTGTGTGTGTGTGTGTGTGTGTGTATGCCATTACTAAAGCCACTATCATATTTTCCAGGTCACACCATGCCTTTTAATACAGTGTAAAGGGTCTGATCAGACTTGTGCTATGTCTGCACCTACATTTACCAGAGTCACTAATACATAGTTCCTTTGAGTGAAGAGTATTAACCATAAAAGTCTGTGTGAGCTTGTTCCAATGACGACCAGCCGGCAGTCTACTGGGTACATATGAAGTCATGATGGAAAGTTCACTGGTTCCATGTTGCTGCTGAGAGGCTGTAAACACAATACAAGCAGCCCATCTGCTACATCACGCTATTTTAAAAGAATAGTTTGACAATTTTGACAGTTAGCTTAGCTAGTTTCGGGGGAAACTGCTAGCCTGACATAGATTTTCTATATTGGAGATAGCTCATTTCATGCTGCCCCAATGGTATGAAATGGGACACACTTCCTGTCTCCTAAGTGGGCGTGGCCACTTTTGAAAGTCAAGTTACATCATGTGCATGGATTAAAAAATATATTTTTATTTATGTTTCCTTTGGACTGATTCAGGCTAGTTGTGTCCCCGTTTCCAGTCTTTATGCTAAGATAAGCTAACCAGCTGCATGGTGACTCTAGCTTCATACATAACGGACATATTTTAGTGTGGTTTCCATCTTCTCATCTAACTCTCCGCAAAAAGGGGAATAAGTGTATGTTGAAATAATCTTTGAATTATGTTTAACTTCTCTGTGGCCCTTATGGAGGTCAGCGCTATAGAGGAACTAGTTAATGCTCATCCTCAGCTGCTCTGACACTTGTCTTATTGTCACCTGCCTCTTTTATTAATGTGATATTAGCTACTTTTTACCACAAACTCTATTTTCCTCTATATATTTCTTTGTTTTACTGCATTCTGTAAGGCCTGTAAATCACTATTCCTCGCACACTTAAACCAGACCTCTGCTGCATTCCTGCTTTTCAAAGACGTGAAGCACAGTGATGAAATATGAAGCTCCAATTCATCAGGAGTAACAAAACTGATATTTAAAAAAAACACACACATTTGAAACATAGTACACTACACAATCCATATTAGTAAATACTCACAGTGTCTTCCAACCGATTGAGAAGACACAGCTGTAGGTTTTTAGGAATTGCCAGCTGGTAGGTGTTAACACTGCAGGACAGAGGCACTGAAGAGCCAGATGGCACATGTGAGCACCTGAAAGGCACTCTGGCACATCACAGTGGACTGAACCACTCACTGAAGGTGCTTTTGTTGAATTATATGCATTGAGGTGGTCATTGTCATTAATAGCAGATAGCTAATGTAAGTTTTTTCATCACTACCTTCCAGGCTCACTGATTTGGTCAGCTAAGAGGATCTAAATAAAGTGGGAAAATGCTAAATAGACATGGAAAAAATAGCAATGAAAGAAAGTTTACTGGTAGACATCAGTTTTATCTAAAAAAAAGTTGAATCCTTCTATTCTGGTTTCAAACCTCAAATTATATGGGCTATTTTTCATAGAATTTCAATTGACAGTAATTCATGTTAGTTTACAAGTTATTTCTAATAAAGTGTCATAGTCTGGGTATCTTTTCAGCCGTTTATGAAGAGAAAAGAACTCACTGACTGGCGGAATCATTAAAGCTCTGGCCATTCCTCTCCTCTGAACTAAACTCTACCTTGGAAACCATCAGTCAAAACAATCTGCAATGAAGCTCCCTGCGGTGTCATAACAGCAACACAGAGAAGCTCACATATCACACCCCTTAGCCCACAGACTCTCCAGTAGTACAACACTATCTACACAGGTTAGATATGAACTGGTCCAACCAGAGCTAAAAGGAGAGGCAATATTGGACATAAATTCATCAGGGGGCAAGAAACACGACTCAAAATGAATACTAATGTTGTTCCGTGTCTGCTGAACGTGTAAACAGGCAACAGTTTGCACGTTTCTTATATTAACTAATATGTCAGTGTTTGTTGATCATAGATTGTTGAGCTGCCTCCAAGTGGCCTAAACAATATCAACTAAGGGCAGTTTTCCGATTATTCAGGCACCACATGAATGCAGCACAAATGCCCTATCTTGCAATGTTAACGGAAGTGAAAAATATGATAAGCATGCAAGCTTGATGATGATGCAAGCATTGGCCGGTTTGTGTGTTTTCTGTTGCTGTACAGTCATGACGACTTCAGGTCTGGCTGGCAGGTCAAAAGAGTCACAGTTGTTGCAGGTCACTAATTTGGGGAAACAGTGATATGTTTTTTAGACTAGCATTGAGGATTAGCAATGCCCTGATTGTTCCATAAAATCAGCATCTTTTAAATCTATATTCCAAAAATAAGCCTCAAACTAAACATATTAAATCAGGCTGATCTAAAAGGGGAATAATGTACGGAGAGGTTTAGACCTCCCAGCTGTGTGAAGAGGCTGCTTGTTGCTGGGTGGAGAAATCATCTCTAAATCCAACACAGACTTGTATGGTACATGTGGTTTTGGCTAGATGACTGAGGAAGCCGTTCATTTCATTTACAGGGCTGTTTACAAGTCTGAGACCGCCAGCCCTCTCACTAGAAACCTACACATAAACAAATGCACGGATGCTGATTCTGCTGTCTTGTATTGCATTTACTTCTATTTTACAAAGTCATCAACAGTGCAGTAAACACTTTGTTGCTAAAGAGAGAAGGCTTGCATTTTTCTAATTTTTTTATTTATGGCAGCAATTAAACACAACTTCAGTAATAGTAATGGGCACAAGCTAATGAGCCTCAGAAATACAGCGGCGAGCACATAATCTTCACAAAATCTTCTGTTCTTGAGATTATAGCTTTAGCCAAAGAAATGAGCAATTAACAAATTTGAGTACAAATACCAGATCTATTATTTACTCTCGGATCTAGTTTTTATTTGTATAGGGTTATATTGAACATAGGAGAAATACAGAGGATTTGGTCTGTTTGTAATCCTCCTTAAAATCTTAAGAGTCTGCAGAGTTTGTCATATGCTGAAAAGTTTATGACACCATTTCCTGAGGTTTTCCCACAGTCCCTGCGCTGTGCACCACTGGATGATTTTTTAAGTTGATAATGCAATATAACTCAGAGTTGTGGTTTTCCTCCTTACAGATAACACTTTCATTAGATCGCTGACAACACATTAAGAGGGGTGTAGGTGGTCTCGTCAGAGTGGTTAAAGGTGGGAGATGTGGAGTTCATGGTCCAGATGGAATGTGTCTGAACGATGCGCGCGCGGTGTGTGTGAGAGGAGAGTTTGACTACTTGTCTGTATCACACATTCCATATTTAACTGAGTACCGACCAAAGGGCCTCATATGTGAAACACATGCAGTTTATCCAACCCGTGCACACAGACACACAGCCAATCAGAATCAGATTTATTTATTTACAGTCAAGAACATAAATACAGAATAGACATATTACAATGTAAAAAATACACTATGACAAAAATGTGCAATATGTTTTAGAATGGAAAAGAAGGAATGTTACTGTAATCATAAAAAAAGCAAAAGAAGGCTGTACGGTTTCTGCAGGGTGTGGAAAAATGTTAATAATAATTCTCACAGTTTAAACAAACCAACATTTCACCAGCTGTAAGAACCTTTTCCAAGAATTTAGTAAAAGTCACTGTTCTCTCACTCACTGAGCTGATGTAACTGAAGCGCATCCATTTGGTATGTAAACCATCAGCAAGAGAGCTGAAGTCTGTCTCTGACATATGAGCTTTGATTTGGAAATGTCCACTATCAAGGAGGCTTCCTTCTAGTGACTCACTTACCAATATGCTTACTTGTTGGAAAAGTAATTTTTAGTTGATGTCATGCATGATGTAATGCTTCTCAGTCTCATCAGCCGTCTTTGGGATCCACAGTCACTGATGGTGTTCAGAACATTTTCATTTCATTAATGTGACGACCCCACGCAAAAGACACATGGTATTAAAAGTATGGTAAGTGATGTTAATCCAATAAAGTTTTTGTCAAATTCAGCGAATATCTCCTCATTGTCACTTAGCTCTTTATTTACTGTGTGCCAGGCTGTGTGAAAACAAACAGAAAGGAGTGCACGAGCCACAAAACATTATTACAGCAAATCGGCAAAAGGCGGCCACAGTTGATGTTAGGGGGGAGGGGGGAGGCAGCATGTGAAACATAGACTGTTAATATTAATGGACAAAGCATACAGTTCGGCGAAGTGCTGCAAATGTGGAAGTGCCTTAAACCTGCATTCTATCTGAATTCCAGCAGGGGGCGACACATGCGGTTGCAAAAGGAGGTCGGTTTCTGTAGAAGTCTATGAGAAAGTGACCCACTTCTCACTTGATTTTTTACCACAGTAAACATTTTCATAATGAGTTTATGGTCTCAATCGCTAGTTTTAAGTCTTCTGCAACACAGAATGATGTTCATTTTTTTAATTATGGTCTCGTTGATCGACGATAAAGCAGGGGGTGTTTTAGGGCGTGGCTATGATGTGATTTCTTTTTTTGTTGTTGTTGATTGCAAGTCTCAAGTTGCAAGTCTCAAGTATATAATCAGTAATCAGTATGTCATTTGCAATGAGCCTGTTTTATATGTAATAGAACTGTGGGACAAAGATATATTTAAAACCTAGCAAAGCTAAATCTTACCTCGAATTATGTAGGCTATAGCTTTCAGCAGAAGTTGCATCCAGATTGCCAGTGAAAGTGTATAACGTAACATAGAGAGTAAGCAGCGTTGCCAACTCTCAGCTAACGTCACAGTCAGATACAGCCTAACAGTCTATGGCTCCTCCCTCACTCCTCCCTCTCGTCTAAAATCGTCACATCCGCAACCGAAATGGCTGTGCCCGGCAAACTCGACGACTCATAGCAGATCTCCACAAACCAATGGGTGACGTCACACATGCTCTGTCCATTCATATTTACAGTCAATGATGTAAATATGCCGGCCGGACAGTAGATATCTGTCCCTGAATCTGGGGGGCAGAGCTTCTGAAGGGGGGGTTGTATTTGTTTGGCAGTTGAGTTCAAATACCCTCACCTATGGTCATGAAGGTTGGGTCATGACCGAAAGAACGAGATCCAGGGTACAAGCGGCCGAAATGGGTTTCCTCAGGAGGGTGGCTGGCGTCTCCCTTAGAGATAGGGTGAGAAGCTCAGTCATCCGTGAGGAGCTCGGAGTAGAGCCGCTGCTCCTTCACGTCGAAAGGAGCCAGTTGAGGTGGTTCGGGCATCTGGTAAGGATGCCCCCTGGGCGCCTCCCTAGGGAGGTGTTCCAGGCACGTCCAGCTGGGAGGAGGCCTCGGGGAAGACCCAGGACTAGGTGGAGGGATTACATCTCCAACCTGGCCTGGGAACGCCTCGGGATCCCCCAGTCAGAGCTGGTTAATGTGGCTCGGGAAAGGGAAGTTTGGGGTCCCCTGCTGGAGCTGCTCCCCCCGCGACCCGACCACGGATAAGCGGACGACGATGGATGGAGTTGAGTTCAAATACCAACAATCTTTGCGCAGCATTATTTACTGCACCTTTAAGAAGCGAGATTTTATAATTCACAGGTATTTATTTGATAGACAAAGCTCATTTTAACAATGTTATAATTATAGAAATATTTTTCATTTTACTTCATAGATGAACAAAGGGCCTTCCAGCTACCTTTCTCCCTTTGATGAAGAGTGGTATGCACAGTATCCTATTTAGGCAGGTTCTGGGTGGTGTAGCCAACAGTAAAAGCATGACAGTTAAACTCTGTGCACTTTATCTGTGGTAGATAAAATAAGCAGTGAAGGTGTTTGCTGTTCTAATGAACATTTATGCTCTAAATCCATGTGTCCTATAAACACCATGCATTGTTTGAATATTAAAAGTTCATTCAAGAATAATGCAATAATTATGTTATTTGTGATTTGATGTAGGCTACATTTGTATTTGCATGAAACATTTGCCAGAATGGGGGTTACTTTGGGTGCGGCCTGCAGAACTTAGGTATGTATACACAGTGTGTACATGATGCTGTATCATTTTGTTGTGGTATTACAACACAATTGTTGGGGAGAATATTAGTATTTCTACAAACATTTCTGGCTGAAGCTCATGCCTTTAAACCAAACAGTTTGATCATGGAAATCGCTCTGTATATGACAGAACAGGCCGTTCTTGGAACGTTCTAAGATTATTAAACACACCAAGTCATTTTGGGCTGGAGCCTAGGCCTGCCTCGCTCTCTACATCAGTTTGGAAAACATCTGCTGCAGTATGTAATAGCAATGAGGACTGCTGCTTAAAGAGTTCCTGCAGTATAAGAAGGTTCTCTGCCCTATAAATATGTCTCTTCTTAAATCAACAGGTTGAAGTCAGCCCTGAAAAATAGAGCACTACCATCCATTCATCTCTAGTCTCGCATTGCCAGACCTTCCTCCACAGCGCCACGGAGGAGGGTCTGGCTAGTCTACCCAGCATTCCGAAATGGGAGAAAAACGTGATCTGGTTTATTGGCATTTCTTTAAACCAATCACAATCGTCTTGGGCGGTGCTAAGTGTGGGAAGGAACTTGTTTTGGTGGAACATGTGTACGTTCAAAAGTTGTTTAACAGAAAACTCAGATTGGACAGATAGTCTAGCTAGCTGTCTCGATTTACCCTGCAGAGATCTGAGGAGCAGTTAACCATATTCCTCATATATAGACCAGAGTTTAAAATTCTAACACAAAGAAAGCTTAAGGTAACGGACATCCGGCTGGTTACTCAGATTATACAGAAATATATATATATGTGTTGCATTACAATAATTTACAAATCTGAAACAAACTAAAACCATTTAATGTTTTCCTAAGCATGTGACGTTTATCAGCCGTCGTGTTTTTTCAAGCTGACAAACATAGCTTGAAAAAACAACAAAAACACGACGGCTGATAAACGTCACATAGGAAAACATTAAATGGTTGGGTTTAGTAAAAGAATATTAGGGGAAGGCTTTCTTAGAAAAAAAAAACATAAACAACAAACACAGGACACAATCTCCACTCTCCCAGGTGAAAGTCCTGTGTTTAACCCATCCGCCATCGGAATATCTTGCTTTATGTTTAAAAGTCAAGCTGTTCCACTTAGCGCTCCCCCTACAGGTCTGGAGAACTTCCATTGTGTAATAACTTCCGTTGTGTTGTGTGTATTTGCAGCGCGTTTGCTGAATGCTGCGCATGTGTTGTCAAATTAATGACGATGTTTTCTTAATTTGCTTGTGTTTGTCCATTTGTATGTGTTTTCTTAAGTTGCAGGGCGTTTGCCCCTGTCGGCCACCGTAGAATTAACTTGTAAACCTTACAATAGTTTCCAATCCAATATTATGGAGATGATACATGAAAAATTAAACACATCATGAGACGTTGCTGTTAATGAGCACCTTTTTTCAATAATGTCATCACTGCAGGCAGCACAAAATAAAATCTTTTACAGCTAAATTAGTGGTTTATGATCAGAGGAGCTGAGTCATTCAATAGAATTCTTGCACCGTCTCTCAAATGGTAGCAGAGAAGATAAGAAAGCAACAAACCAGAAAGTGACGTATTTGTCACATATACCCATTTCTCTTTGTGTCCCATTTGTTGACGTAACCTTCCTTTCCTTGTTGGGACCAGATGTTTGCTCCCAGCTTAGCTCAATAACCCAAACCTGGTGACTGAGTGAAGAGGAGACAGGAGTGCAGTGGGTAGAATTGATGAAAAGAAAAAACAAGATGAGGGAAAGTGGGAGAAGGAGGCACACATGTGTACAGTACATGTGTGTTTGAAACTGTTCCCCACATATGTTTGCCTCATTATCCTTCTGCTACAGCTCACTCTTCAGGAATGCAGGACAGCACACATCCCCTAACCCCCAGTGGCATATAAACACACACACACGTGCACAAACACGGGCGCGCGCGCACACACACACACACACACACACACACACACACACACACAGGCACGCACGCACGCACACACGCACGCACGCACGCACACTAACACACATACAGTAAAGGCTCACACTTTGTTGAACACAGTGCTACACCCGCCTACTTCCTGAAAAGACCCTACACAACACCCTAAGTCTCAGCTGGACCTCAGTAATCAGACTATTTGAGTTTAGTGATACTGGGAGAAAAGAAAACTGTCAGAAAAGATGACGTGGAGTCAGCGGATGGATGCTGCTAATGAAAAGCACATGACTGGGTATGAGTGCAGTCAATAGAAGGGTGGGTGGGAGGAGAAGTACAGTTGGGTTTTCCCTAACAGAGGTTCAGTGTTCACAGCATTTTCCCAAGACTTCTGTAATAGAAACACATGCTTATGCATACACACAAATATGCAAACTAGCCCGTGCACACTGTCTATTTGAGAGACACACTCTCATGCTATGCTGCAACAGAACAAAAATAACATACTGTGACACATGAAAGAGCCCGCGGTCTTCCAGAAAGAATTAAGATTAAACCTCACTGGCACTGAGCCGAGCAGAGGGGGAGAAAGAACCACTGTGACCTTCAGAGGGAAAAACGCAGGGAACAAACCCAACAGGCAGCTTGTCCACCCAAGGAGAGAGAGAGATAGAGAGAGAGAGAGAGAGAGGGAGGGAGAGGGAGGTTTGGGACAGAGAGAAACAGAGGAAGAGGGCAAGAGAGGGAGGGGAAGGAAAAGAGTGAGAGAGGCAGAGAGAAGAAAAGACACAACTTGTGATTTGACAAAAGAGGGCAGGTACCAGAGGCAGGTAAGAAACTTTATTTGTTGTTTCCAAGGGGAGGGGGGCTATTTTAGATGGGACAATATCAATAAGATAAGAATTCAGACAGGAGTGTGTTTGTGTGTGAAATAGAGAGGCAGAAAGATCAGTGTAAATGTGTGTTTGTGGACTAAGGGGGGAATCCTGGCACAGGCACAGCTTAGCCATGCTGGTGTGTTTCTATAGAAACGCTGTGCCATACAAAGTGGTACTCTGTCCTCCAGGGAGCCGCCGCACACTTCAACTCTACTAGTGCTTTTCTCCACTTCTGTGCACTCACCTTCATTTCATATGAAACTGAAAAGGAATATTCTGGAAATGTGAAAGAAAATTCTCATTCTTTTGCAAAATCACTGCCTGTGGTGAAACAATGTACTGTAATAGGGTTGAGCTTTTAAAAATCCCTTGGTGAAGAATGTAAAAGGAAAACGATTGATCTTGGTGAGCTGGCTGATATTGAGGACAAAGAAGAAGTGATGACAGCATCCAGTCAGGCAGGACAACAGACTGAAGTATGAAGTGTAGATTTATGGGGTTTTTTTTACTCTCAATTTACTTTAAAATAGTGTCATTTTATTTGTATTAGTTCATCAGTCGTTTTTATCAGTGCACCTTACAACTCCTTCACTGCACATCTATATTACCATAGATGTAGAGTCAATCTTTGCACAGCCACTGCAGGACTGCCCCACCCACAATACTAATGCAGAGTATCTGCTGCTGATGAGGGTTTCAAAAGGAGGGCAGATACTTCTAAAAAAAATAATATTTCTGGTGCATGTATACCAATACGTTTTAATATTAAGTCCATCTTTACGGTTGTTTTTCCATTTCTAAACGACAGTGGGCACAACTGGAGCCACATGTAAACTCTAACTACAGTCTGCACAGCAGCAGTTCATATGGACCAATCTCTAGATCGTTTTTCATTGCTTGAACACAGTTTTTAAAAACACTACACACTTATCCCATCGCTTTTACCAAAACCTGCACAACATTGTGGCTTCACAGCACTTTGTTCAAATGCTTACACACTACTGTCATAACTGTTGACCACACATTCAAACAGAATGGATTTCAGTCTGGTGCATTTCAAACACTGCTGATTGCAATTTCAACTGAAATATTTGTTAGTGAACACATACTGTATATAGGGAAAGCTCAGAGAGACTTTTTTGGAAATAAAGAAACACCAAATAAGAATTAATCAGTTATATACTATACTGTTCGAGGGAAAAAGTGAACAGGTAAAAGAGCAAAGATACCAACATGTCCAGGTAAGAAAAAATGTGAAAAACATTACCTTATGTAAGTAAAACTGCAACTTACTGTTTTTCAGAAAGTAATGCATGTAGAATAATAATAAATAAATAATAATAAATTATAATAAATTGGATTTACAGTATATAGCGCTTTTCACGGACTCAAAGTCGCTTTACAGGGCGGGGTATAAAACAAAAACAAAACAAAACAAAAACAGAACAAAACAAGATTCAGGCACAGATGAAAAGGGAAGGGGGCGAGGTGCTACGGATAGGCAGAGGTGAAGAGATGGTTCTTGAGGCGGGACTGGAAGATGGTGAGGGACTCAGAGGTGTGGATCTCTTGGGGGAGGGAGTTCCAGAGCCTGGGAGCTGCCCTGGAGAAGCAATCGAAACACCACATTCATTTGTAGAGATGATACAGGTGCATGGCAAGAGAGGACATCCAATGTTCTTTACATAAACTAATACAGGCAAAATAAAATGATATATCTATTGAAGCAAACTGTTGATTTTCATTCCTTTTTATGTTTCCTAAAAAAGCTGGTATGTTATAGAAAGAATTTCACTCTTTTCTTTAAAGAAGCTATTGATTAGTGTGAAGTCACTTACCGTAAATTATTCAAACTGTAAAGATTAAAAGTGTTTGTAATTTCTGTATTGGTGTTTGATGCTAGTGTTTGTCCTCTCAGTGTGTTCTGAGTGACAGTGTGTGTTATCTCAGTGAGGATTGTTCACAGTGTTTGGCTGCACTGAGCCTGTGTGTGTTGAGAGTTGTGTTGTTTGGAATGAGTTTTGCAGGTGACGTGAACTGTTTAGCTCAGATAACTGTTGGTAAGGCAGACTGTAGTTAGAGTTTTGCACATGTGGCTTCAGTTGTGTCCACTGTCGTTTAGGAATAAAAAAAACTGTAAGTTAAAGTGGACTTAGCTGCCCATAATAAGTTTCAGATACATAGAGATGAGTTGTTGTTGATTTTTCGCCTATTACGAGTACTCATAGCACTAAAATGTATATATATCTAAAGTGTGCAGAAATAGCTGTAGCTCAAAATATCTTCAATTGTACTGTGACTGATATAAATAATATCTTGGTCATAGATGTTAAAAAACACGATTAAGACATCTTCAATCGTGAGAAATTAAATATTTTATTGATATATTGATATTGAGTTGTGGCTAGTCTCAATGTTAGTGGACATATTTGGAATTTGCATATTTTAGATAAGGAAAACTGATATGTAGACAAGGTTCAAAATGCATTGTTGACCCTGGAAACAGCAATTGAGAATACATTCCCACCAATAGTTTAGTAACCATGTAGTAGTTCTTATGGCAGCAGATGGAGATTGCCAATGTGTAATGGAATTGTGATTCTACAAGTCCTTTTCATCTTTTTTGTACAAATGTAAATGTGAAATTGTGATTCTGCATTTCCAGCTGTGATATAATCAAAAGCTTCCGGACACTAAATGGACCTTGCATGTGTGACCTGGTGTTTTTAAAAGGATCTCACAATATGTTTGGGGTTATAAAGTCAGATTAACTAGTTAATCATGGTTAGTGATGAATGAATTACAGTCATATGTAATGTGAATCTGGTCAATGTATAATGATCTCTGACCCACTGTGTAGTTCTTGTACTGATCAGATTTGCTCATTGAGGTGAGAAATATAAAATCGATGAGTCAGCCATCTCTGACTTTGAGTCTTTAGTTGTTTGCCAGACTACTAATCATGACGACAGCAGCAAGAGGGGGAAGAGAGCTGGTTCTGGTTTTGAATGAGGGGCTGGGAGGTTCTGGGTGGCTGAGAGGGAAAAGGAAGGGCAGTGCCAGGGAACACTATCAGTGAAAAGTTCAGTTTTGTTTTTCCAGGCAGGACAGATTATGGCTCTGAGCCTCATTCCTGCCCCGTGATTCATATGTGATATTTATCAAATTGGATGGAGACCTGCTCAACTGGAGCAAAGGGATTGGAAACTAAGGGTGCATTTTGGCTGAAGCATTATGTATTTTGACAGCTGTGTGGTGATTATTTACAGCAGGCTTACTAATGAGGTACAATGCACAGTGTAAGAAACAAATGAATCCTGATGAAAGTTCAAACTCTTAGGTGTGGCTGGGATGAGTCTGTATACTATCAATGTGCTACAAGATGTAAAGCAGAAACTCTTAAATCTAAACAACTAGATTTTAGGCTAAAGCCATTTTGAAAACACTGAAGCATAATAAAAACATGAATTGTTCTCTAAAAAGATGTGTCAGCTTTAAACCTAACCTATCGTGGATTTACATCAGCTTGCAACACTTTTGTATTTGCAGTAAGATACACATTGTCTCCATCAGAGTCTCATTGGGATTTAGCCCAGTTTCCTTTGGCCTCTCCTGGGTCAAAGAGCCTTAACCTACCAGACCTGCAGTTTTCCCCTCCACAACACTCCCTCTGGACCAGTGCTGACAATAGAGCCTTTATCCCAAAACTTTCCTTTTCCTTTTCCTTTCCTCTCCCTCAAGTACTAATTTCCTGTACCAGTATCTGCCCCTCCTTCTCTTGGATTAGATCAAATTAAACAAATCACTGTCTACTTTCTTGCTCACTCTCTTTCACTTGTATCATCAAGCCACAAACCCCCATCTTAATATTTATTTTAACTGGAATAACACATCAATGTATGTCACTTTGACATTGACTATACAATAACTAATCCATGCACAGCACTGAAGCACATACTTATTAACAATATTAAACTCTGAAAGAAACTGGAAAGGTTGTATGAAAGCTATAGGATTAACCAGCCTACTCTCTTAGTGTACATATCTTAATTATTTTCAGCTCAACAAGACACTGAAGTCATGAATAGCAACATGTCCACTTATGTAAGAGCAGCATCAGGTATATATACATTTGTGGAGTAAAAGTTAAAGCAGCAGATTGCCGAACATATTGGTTTACAGCACTACAGTCTGTGACTAAGATCCAAAAGAAACCTGCTTTATATTTGTCGAAGTATTACTTGGCCAGTTCAACTCTGAAAACTCTTTCTCTCAACACAGTTTGAACAAAAATCAGCAGGGCTTGGAAATATTTTTGCCGCAAGCCAAAAAGAATACTCCCAAGCCAATTTCAAAATAGGAGCAATCAAAAGCCAAATACAAACAGTTGCTTGCTGAAGTTTTCAGTGTAATCTGAGATGCCTTTGTCTGCTCTGAGCCTGTAAATGGCTGCTAATCAGGGAAGCAGGGTTTGTACCAACTTCAGAGGGAGCACTGCCCCAGAGCTCCCACACAGAGCAAGACATACACAAAAAAGACCAATGTACATGATGTTAAAGTTTCTGTGTGGGTGGGATGAGCTGACCGTATTGGCTAACCAGCATAACCAAAATGACAGGTTGTGAGTTGTGGGGATGCAGCTTTCTCTCTCTTAACTCTCAACCCATGTAACTGTACATACGCTAGAGTCTACGAATCAACTACCTCTGTTTCGTGCTCTGTCATAGGACGATGAAGGCCGGCGCGGAACTCTTCTCTGCATTGGCTCTGTTCCTCCTGATGGGGGCAGTGTTTACCCAGAAACCCCGGCCAAAGAAGCCCACCAGGCGCCCAACCACCACCAGGAAGCCATCTGTCCCCCAACCTGCTGTACCGGCCCAGCCAGAGCCCCAGGAGCCAACAGACTTCCCCCCTCCCATCCTGGGCCCACCCTCCATGTTTCCTGACTGCCCCCGAGAGTGTTTATGCTCCCCGAGCTATCCCAATGCTCTCAACTGTGAGAACCGGAACATCCGGGTGATCCCTGTCATCCCATCTAGAGCCCACTACTTGTACCTGCAGAACAACTTCATCTCAGAAGTGACAGCAGAGCCGTTCCTCAATGCCACTGACATCCGCTGGATCAACTTGGCTAATAACCGTATTCACCGAATAGACAAAAACGTCAGAAGGTTTCCTTGATTAATATTCATGATTTGAAAATCACATTGAACCATTTATAACTGTGTTTTCTGTATCTATCTCTTGTGCAGGTGTTTGAAAAGATCCCAGCACTGCTGTACCTCTATGTACAGCGTAACCACCTGAAAGAGGTACCTTCTGGTCTTCCAGCAAACCTAGAACAGCTCCGCCTCGGTAGGAATCGTATTTCTAAGATCCCTGCTGGTGCTTTCAGCAAGATGGGGAACCTGACACTGCTCGACCTGTACCACAACCAGGTAAACTTCTATTTAAAAGTACCTTTTTGATTATTACAATGGGCTGTTTAGGTATGAGCAGGGTCAACCATCTGTACTGCATGCATTTCTGGAGCAAACGTAAGTGTCTGATGACTTCTCTCTCAGCTGAGTGACAGTGACCTGGGAAAGAACACATTTAAGGACCTGAAGAGCCTCATGCAGCTCAATCTGGCTCACAACATCCTGAAAAAGATGCCTGCTGGTGTACCTAGTACCCTAATACAGCTTTTCCTGGACAGGAACCACATAAATGACATCCCAAAGCAAGTATACAGTGCACACATTGTCAAATAGCTGATAAACACACATGCATACACACACTGCATGCATTATTAAACAAAGGTTGGATGTCAAATTTTACAGCTGTTCTTCTCATCCATTGTTCTCTTGTTCAGAGACTACTTCGAAGGCTTAACCCACCTGGCGTTTATAAGGCTGAACTACAACCAGCTGAGTGATAAAGGTCTTCCCAAGTCTGTGTTCAACATATCCACCCTGCTGGACCTGCAACTGTCCCACAACCAGCTCGCCACTGTTCCTTTCTTCAACAGTCACCTGGAGCACCTGCACCTCAACGACAACAGCATCGAGAGTAAGTTATCTCTGCAGCAATGCACCATTTTAGGATTTGTGAGAGGTAGCAGATGTTGGGAATTTGGGGGGCACAGATTCAGTTATTAGCAAGCATCAAAGGTATTCTATCAATATTAGTATGAGTAATATGAGTATTGATATATTATTAACTTCTTCAAATTGAAGAAATACTATTCAGGGACCAATAACTGAACTGTGGATACAGTCTTAAAAGGGGCCTTCTCTTACCATTGCTCCTTAAAGTATAATAGAATGTATTTAATTTAAGCAGACAGATTCATAATCAATAATTATGTAATCAATAAACTATAACAATGGCAAAACAAGAAAGCATGTGGTGACACCATGTCTTTTAAACGGTACTCATGCTGTGGCGCAAATTGTTTTCCCCTCCAGTGCGCGAGTGTGACACGTTGCACTCTGTCTCTACAAGCAAACATTTTTACATCTGGAATTTTATTTAATGAGTCAGTTGACTTGAACTGCCTCACTGTATGTGGCCTAATCTAACTTAAGCCTACTCACTCACCGGGATAAACCCACAGAAAATGATCATCTGACTTTGCAGCTCTCAGAAGCTTTGTGTTTTCTTTTCTAGCTCTAACTTTACCTGGAGCTGAGTCAGTTGATCTGTTAAAACATGATCAATTTATGATACTCATGAGCTGCTACACTGTTGTATACTCAGAATGACTTAGAATGAAGACAACTGAAAAAACATAAGTGACAAAATTTCATTCCTTTACATCTCAGATGTAAATAAAGTTATTTCAAGACATTGAAGTGAAATGAACACCAGCACCAACATAATTTTACTTCAAAAACAACAAGATTTAATTATTAGTATGATAAGCAAGTAAAATAATCCTATATAATTGGCAGATTTCTTACAGTATTATTGCTTGTTTGAGGACTGGATATTCATGACTGGGTTTTCCCGGCAGGCATCAATGGCACCCTGATCTGCCCTTACAGCCTGCAGGCCGACGTGAACGATCTCAGTCTGGTGCCCAGATTAAGGTACGTCACGTTATGTCATAACTTGGCACTCATCAATACAAACTGGTACAGTGGCACCCTTTGCAGTAAGTAAATGAACAACAATAATTATGCCAGGAACAAATGAGTTTTAAAAAGCAGTTGTCATTGTAATGGCATGTTACGCACCTGTTCTGTTGTGTCAGGTACCTGCGTTTGGATGGAAATCATCTGAGTCCCCCGATCCCTGTGGATGTCATCATGTGCTTCAGACACCTCCACTCTATTGTCATTTAAGAGAAACATGCCTAAAGGCCTGGGGTTATGCACACATGCACACAAACCACACACATACATTACACACACAAAATGACAGAGTCACTTTGTGCCAACTCAATTAAAGGCAAAGTATGCTCAGTGGAAAACAAGGTAGGCTATATCAACCGTACATACTGTTGAACTGCGTTATTGAAAGACAAATAAATGAAAAAACTGTACAGCAATGATAGTTTAGTAGATTCATTGTTGCCAAATTCAAAGGAATTTAAACCTTCAACTGCAAACTACAAATCTACAAAAAGAGTAGATGTGCTGAACTTTAGGGTTAGTTTTTTGTTATATTTTATCAGTATTTGTTTTTACAATGCAAAAAAAAAACTAAAATACGTACAACGCCTGAAAATACAGGTACATTGACAGACATTCTACAAATATGGAGGGAAGTTATGTTCACCAGCAGATGTGACCAGAGTAGAGTTGCCACCATGGACAACAAACAGACCTGCAGTGGATTTCAGAAAAAACTATTTAAAACATAACTACCATGTAGTGGAAACTGTCCTAAATGTGCTGTGATTTTCAAGGTACTTCATGTAAAAATGGCATTTTATTCTTTTTATTCTTAGTCTTCTGTATATTATTCTTCTGTATAAAGAAACTTTGTACAAATAATGGAAAATAAAAAAAAATTGATAGTGTTTGATTTTTGAGATTTTATTACCACCTTCTCATAAGTTCCACCAGTGGTGGAATGTAAGTTCATTTATTTAAGTACAATTTTTAGGTACAGTACTTTCTATTTCCATTTCATGCAACTTTCTACTTCTACTCCACTACTTTATATGACAGCTTTAGTTACCAGTTACTTTGCAGATGTACGTTTATTAATAGAAAATATAAATCAACTAATCAATTATGATATCATAGATTAAGCTACCAAGCAGTATATAATGTAATTTAAATTAGCCCCACCTTTACCAATTATGTACACATTATTACATCAATAATTATAACCCAGTGATGTTGTAGACAAGGGTTAGGGTTTTTTTTTTTTACTTTTGATGCTAATAGTGTGTATTTTGACATAAGTAAGTGAGATTTGGAATGCAGGACTTTTACTTCTAACAGAGTATTTTTACACTGCAGTATTGCTACTTTTACTGAAGTAAAATATTTGAATACTTCTTCCACCACTGTGCTCTGCTGATAACTCTGCAGTAGTGGACACCAACACAACTTATGTCACAGTCATTTTTGACGAAATTGGGATTGCAAAACTAAGGAAAGTCGAATTCTCTCTTTTAGAGTGGGATTTTTCTTACCCTGTGGAGTTTTTGACCACTAGGCCTTTGCTGTATGTTTTTTTTACTATCTTGGCTTGTACCCCCATTGTGGTAAATGGTTCCTCCTAGGTATGTGAAATTATCAGTGTTGTCTAAGACCTTTTGTTATTTCTGTTGGTGTATTGATGTTGATGGGCGGGAATTTGGTTTTACTGCTGTTGATCACCAGTCTGTTGTCCGTAGAACTGGAGTCTGTTTGTACTTTCTTGCAAATGTGTGTACAAGATAAGATATTTAAAACCGGATCAATAAAGCACGCACAACCTTCACAAGACTTAAACTAATCTGAAAATCCAACCAATACAGCACCAAAACCAAAATTTCAGATCTACTCAACACTACTCTACAGTGCAGAGTGCTGGAAAACAACAGGCCACTTACAAACTATCCTCCTTCCAAATGTCATGCTTACGTAAAATATATATCTATATTCCAGCCAAAGACCAGCTCCATTAATAACCTTCTTAAAATCATCCAACTAAAATACACACCCTCATCAATTAGACAAGGTGGACCTGGATTGGCCATGTGCTCAAAAAGGACATCAAACCACAACGGTCGGTTTACAACGGTTACACTGGACACCAGAAGGCAAAAGAAGGAAAGGGAGGCCAAAAATGAAATGGCGCAGAACGATTCCAGTCCACCACCACCAACAGAGCTGGGGGACCACTGAGATATTGGCCAAAGACAGAAGATGGAGGGACTTTGTTGCTGCACTATGCACCAGCCAGCACAATGGGGATGAGTGAATGAGAGTTTTTGGTAGTACTAGACAGTAAAAATGAATGTAAACACAATCCATCATCACAATTTGAAAATATAAAAACAAATCGGCTCAGTTTTAAAGGAAGTTAATGCGTTCAAGAAAACACTCAATGTGTTTTGGTGAGAAACACTAAATGTAAACTTTTGTTTGTTCACAAAACAACTCCATGTGTTTTAAAAAGTGACCTATGATTTGTGTGAAATAAATATATTCATATATGCGTAACGTAACTTTTGAGACAGTGACTCAATCTCATATCTCAAAATATGTGAGATATAGCCTACTTTGTGTTAAAGTGGTAAAAGTGTATGATATGAACAGTAATATCTTAAACCAGTAGATGGTATATTCACCAGCTGTTGAAGCAGTGCCACAGATTCAGAGACTTGTGATCTGGATAATTTGAAGTTTTTCCATGTTCATAAAGCTTTGTGATGACCTCTAGTGGTTAGAAACAAGCATTAAGCACTCCTGAGCTGGGAAGTGCCGGCAGCTATTTTTACTGCGGCATACACTGACGGATGTACAGCAGTACCATCTGGAATTTTTCACTTCCTTATTTATATTGCTATTATGTATATTATTTCTATGAACACAGGATATTCCTGTTTCCATTGGACTTCCCATGGTCATGATTCCTTTCACTGCATTGCATTTTCAGCAGCTATTCACAAGTTAAACCGGCCAGGTGAGCAGGTACAGTAGGTAATTCCGATCAGGACTTGCAGGAGTGACGTCACTGCCCGGAGAGTGCTCCTCGAGGATATATGTCTTACACTGTGCTAAAGTAGGTTTTAGTTCCAGTAAATAGCTGAACGCATATTGTGACGAAGGCTCTGTCACTTTTGGATGACACATGGTAAACGCACTCAGGTCACAAAGCACCCAGAAAATGTATTTGCAGTCACACTTTTATACATATCATTCAGTAAAACACTGTTTAAAAAAAACACCACAATTACATTAGTTTAGTCAGTTCAGTTTATTCATTTAAGTCATTTCTATTTTCCAACAAACTACGTTACTTAACCATTATTTTTTAACTCTTTCTCCTCTCCAGTGCCTGGGGCTGAACCAGAGCTGAGGCAAAGTGCTGCTTCATACAGGGCCTACAGCAGTCACACTCAGGTGTGCTGATGGTGGGAGATATCATATATCTGGGTCATTTTCTAGTTGGAAATGTGTGTAAGTTTTTGTGTTTTCTAAAGTTAGATGAGTGGAAAATGGTTTGTTCAAGAGTCTGTTAATTGTTTATGGTAGAAACTAGCAGTGAAATTATAAATGTCTAAATGGTAACATAATTGAGAGATAATTGAAGCAATTAAGAGTTTTTTGGTGCAGTGTGAGGGGTTTAACATATATAAGCATCTGGCCACCTAAGCATGGGGTTCAGTCTGAGGGTGGCTACAATCCAGACAGGTGATGTGAAACTTTGAGAAAGTTTGCTAGTGAAAACCTTGTGTAAAAAGATGGGGTTTTTTTTGTTTCTTATGTTTTTGCTGTGGACGTCCTGTGTTTGTTTAACCACTTTTTTTGTAAATATAAGCACCTTCGCGTTTTGTAACTCAAGCCATCGTGTTATCAACTTTTTTGGTTCAGAGTCCAAACGCTTTCTTTAACATATATACAACACCTGAGAGCAGACATAGTGATCGGTCAGGGAGAACATAAAAACAAATTAATACTGGTGGAAAACACACCCATCTTTCACCCTAAAAGAATAGAGCAACACGTTTTAAAAGATCATTAGCCCAATATGATGATTACTATATAACGAGGAACACACAGATGAATAAATTATTCACTGCAGAGGTATGACGGCACTGAGAATGACATCACTGACAGCGAAGGTATTTCTCATCAGGGAGGAGGAAATCTTTAATCATTATTTCTTTTCCTTTCTTTCAATTAGGTACTGCAAAATACTTCCTCCTCCTGTAAAACAATTTGTTTTGTTTTGCAAACCATGAGTGTGTGTGTCTGTGCAAGTTGTGCAGTGCTTGGTAAAAATCCCCCTAATTCCACTATAAGAGAAGACAACATGGAGACACAGAGGCACATCACTCCCAGGACTCTTCCTCTGAGTAACACACACAGGTGAGTCTAAACACAGGTGTGAGTGTGGTCTAGACCTACTCTATCTAAAAGGTGTCCTGAGATAAATTCTGTTGTGATTTGACTATAAATAAATTGAACTGAGGTGGTGCTAGCACATGGCGTTGTGTGATAGTACCCTTAGATTAACTTAGATTTTGAAACAAGAAAAGAAAGTAGGATTAGAGATGATATGCAAATACCGTGTCATGTTTGAAGGATATTATATGCTTTAAATGCTATACTGTGAAATATTTGTTCATCAACAGAAAAAAAACAGTTCTAGCCATCAATTAAGTCATTTAATAAGCAAGCCTTAACAAACAAAATGTTTCTGTTAGCTCTTCCACCCGACAACCACAACGATGATGATGATGAAGATGCTGCTTGGCTGCTGTCTCTGCCTGCTCCTCCTGATCAGCTGTCTGAGTGAACATGTGGAGAGCCGAACCCTGAACGTGGACAGCTGCTCTGTCAATGTCCACACACACGAACTGCGCAAATATTACACTGACATACGATCAAATGTGGTGAGTTTATTGCACATACACTCTTCAAACCACTGACTCAAATTAATAGAAAATCAACAAATGCAGCATCCACCATAACATGCAGACACGGTTAATCACTTTACCACACAAAAATATCAGAAACTGTTCACAGCAAACACCTTTAAGCAGAGAGAGATTCTCACTTGTTCTCTGTGGTCTTTACATCACAGATAGAAGGAGACAGTGAGATTGGAGTGAAGCTTCTGGACAAATCACTGATGAAGCATGTTCAGGTGAGTCTTTTACCATGTAGTGTTGGAATTCTTTCTATCCTAATTTCCTGTTCAGATTCTGAATATTTCCCTGCTCTAAATGATAAAGGCTTTATAAACAGTGTATGAGTGTGTAACATGAATGTGTGAGAGCTGCTGTAATCTGACCTTTATGTGTCTCTATCAGGACGGTCAAAAGTGCTGTTTCCTGCGTCTTGTGCTGCGTTTCTACGTTGAGAGAGTGTTCGGAAACTACGCCTCTTCTCAGCCACAGCAGCAACGCTGCTCCAGCGCTCTGGCCAACGCTTTTGTCAGCCTCAGAAAAGACATACATAAATGTGTAAGTTAGCTGTTCAATAACTTAGTTGTTAGTTCTTTACTTATAAATGGCAATAACTTGTATTAATGATTGTGCTTTGTTCTGTGCAGCACTGCCACTGTGGAGAGGGCACACAGAGAACAGTTGACTCCCTGCATGCTGAGTTTATCAAGGTATGTAGACGTTCACACAGTGGACTAATGAGGGGGCAATTTAATTCACTTTTTCAAATGATATTTTAGTTGGTTTTCAGTAGCTTTATGGGATACAGTTGGTGTCCAATTCACACATATTCTATTTGGAATAGTTGATTATTTTAAATATATCAGGTATCACTTACTAATATCTTAACCCTTATATCGTGTTAGGGTCAAATTTGACCCATTTTCTGATATGTAAAAAGTACTATTTACTTTTTTTATTGGATCAAGGCTTCATGATATCCCCAGAAATAGCTATTCTAACAAAACAAATATATATGTATATACTGTATATATAAATTTCTAATAAAATATAAAAATATATTTATTTGCAAATTTGAACGAGTGGTATATTTTAAGTTGAAAGGTCCATGGGGCCAAAAAAAATAACATTTAAAACAGTGTTTGGATGCAAATGAATACATAATAAGTTAGCTATGAGGTTAAAAATGTATTGGATGATAATCATTTTTTTTGTTAGTATTTTGGGCCGAGGTTAATCACGGGTCAATTTTGAAACGCTAACACAGAGGATGTGTGCAGCTTTCTAACACATTACAAGGGTTAAAGGAAAAAAGATGTGACCTGCAAAAATACTGCCATCAATATGAATATTTAGTTCTGTATGTTACCAAAAATGTGACACTGTGCACTCCTGAAACTCAGAGGTTAAAATAATATGGTTTCTTTTCAATGATTTTAAAAAAATCCATTTTGAAAGAAAACATTCCGACTCTTACTTGTTTCTATACAGAGATGCCCATCATTAAATCCACTGTTCTCTCTGTCCTTTTTTCCATTTCTTTCCATTGAGCAGTTAGAAATAAACCAGGCGGCACAGAAGGCCATGGGAGAACTGCACACTGTGCTGGAGTGGCTGGAGGAACTCGGCCAGAAAACACACACTTGATCAGTCAAAAACCCCAAATCAACTCTGCAATCCCAAAGTGCCTGCAGTCTCTGAGCTAACATCAAATATCTAACTTCTGACTTGACATTACTTGTAAGCAGAAGCCAATGTACATTTCTCTATTTTGTATTTGAATTAATTTAATATTATTTCATCCACTAACATGTGGAATGTTTTTTATACAATATTTATATTATATATATTATATATATATATATATTGACATTGTATGTCAATATATGAAGTGTATGTATTCATATGTATCATTAAGAATGTGTGCTTCTACTGTACTGTTAGCAGAGTAAACTTTTTAACTTTAACAATGGTTTAATTTAAACTTCAATAAAAAAATACTCTTACCTACTGACTTTGAGTGTTTCCTTTCAACACAAAGACTTGATGTCTGCTCTGCTCTGTAAAATTACATAAGTATTAACAGCAAAATGTACTTACAAGTACCAAAGAGAAAGAAAAAATGGCCCCTGTGTCTGGTATCTTATTATACGAGACGGCAACGAGACAGCATGCTGCTGCTTGCTCACCATGTTTTTGTTGACCTTAACTCTGCCTCTGAGACTGCACACAAATGACCAAGGACCTTTGCCTATTAAGCCTACTGTAGCCTATTTAATTTGAAAATGGCGAAGAAAGAGGTGGGGGGTAAATTCAGGGTGTTGTTAGTCTTAAAACCTATGCTTATCACAATCAAATTATAGCTGGTAGCCCATGTGGTAACATCGGTTTTCTATACTCTTACAAAGAAATTAAAAAACATTTGACATCAAAAACTCAGATAAGTGTCAGGGACCTTGAAACTGTGTTCAAGCTTGTACTAGTATATATCCATGATGTTCCACTTCCGGGATTGCTCCGAAGCTGCCGGAAATTCCGCCAGATGTCACTCTTTTCGTCTGGATGTCCGTTACCTTCCGCTTTCTTTGTGTTGAAATTTTAAACTCTGTTTGATTTCTGAGGACTATGTTTAACCACTCCTCAGATCTCTGCAGGGTAAATCCAGACAGCTAGCTAGACTATCTGTCCAATCTGAGTTTTCTGTTACACGACTAAAACAACTTTTGAACGTACACGTTCCACCAAAACAAGTTCCTTCCCAAGGCTATTTTGCAGTGGCACTGTGGCTCCGTCCGGCGCTTAGCGCCTTCCATGACTATTGTGATTGGTTTAAAGACATTTCAATAAACCAGAGCATCCCGGAATGCTGTGTGGACTAGCCAGACCCTACTCCGCAGTATTGTGGAGGAAAGTCTGGCACTGCAAGACTATGCTTGTAACAGCTCATTTAATAAACAGTATGGTGTGTTCAAGCTGCTGTACATGTAATCTGACCTGTATTTGTCTCTATCAGGATGGTCAGACATGATTTTTCCTGCATCTTGTGCTTTATTTCTACGTTGAGACAGTGTTCAGCAACTTCGCCTCGTCTCAGCGGAGAAAAATGGGCAGCAGCCCCGGAGCCCCAGAAACTGAGTGTCACAAAAGTCTCCCAGGGTCATTGCATGGAGGGCGGTAGATGGGGGGGGAGTGCTCTGAGGCCCCCTAACAGGTTACTCCAGCAATAATATATACATAAATGTGTGAATTTCATATTTAACACTTTAATGTGCTTTAATTCAAAACAGATGTGTTGTATTAATAAATATGCTCAACTCTGTGCTGCACTGTCACTATGGAGAGGAGACAGATATTGATCAAGGTGTATAGTTTATGGAATAACCACTCACAAACATTCTCACAGTGGACTGCAGAGGGTGCTAAGGAGTGGGGTAATCAAACCCCAGAAGCAATATCATTTCACTTCTGTAAAGATAATTTAGTTGATTTTAAACTAATTATTGACATTTGATGTCTAATTCACAAATACTTTGAGAAGAAGCCGTATTTTTTATCTAATAATATGTTGCTAATTTCAATGTATTTTGTATGTATTTTTTAATCTAGTACATTTAATCACATTCTAAAATGACTTTACTGGCTGTGTGAGGGGAACTCATGGTGGCAGCAAGACCTACATGTACTGTATATATCATAAACACATGATCAGACAGAAACTCAGCAACACCAAAGTGCCTGCAGTTAATGAATACGACATTACTTATAACCATCGCTGTGCAATTCTCTTATTTTTATGCATTATGTAGCTTATTGATTTAATATTTATATATTTTTACTCATTTATTAACACAACTTCGTCTATGTAATTAGAAGCTGTTCTGAACCACAGCAATACACATATTTTATTTTATTTTATTTGTTCTATCATACCACCTTCAAGTAGGTAGGCAACTGTTAATTAGTTAGTTAGTTAGTTAGTTAGTTAGTTAGTTAGTTAGTTAGTTAGTTAGTTAGTTAGTTAGTTAGTTGAAACCATCAGCAGCAATGGCCTGAACTCTACTAGACGTTATATATTATAATTAACAGTATCAAAAGCCTTTTACAAGGTGCAGCACAAGTGATGATAGCTCTTCATTATTGCCCTCTAGTGGCAATCAGTGAAAATACAATGTTTTATCCACTACAGGTGAGCAGATGTAATATAGCCAACATCATCGTCGCCATCAGCAACAGCAGCAGCATGATGATGATTGACCACAAGGGTTACATCTCCTCTTTTCACTTCTTCATACCCACCACCAGGTCTAGCTTGCTTGACATCTAAGTATTGGTAGCCCAAGAACGTAAATAACATAAATAAGAGTCAATGAAACTGTGATTCATCATTCAAATTGCATTCAGAAGCTGTTATTTTTACTTTCACTAATTCAGCACTCAGATGTTTGAACACCATGGGAAAATATGAGCCATCACAATGAGCAGTGCTTACATAAGTGCGGTTAACACCCTCACAGGTACATATGCGAATGGCCATATACGCATGCATGTGCTTACGCACTTCCACTCTAACGGGCATAAATAGAGTATGGAGAATTAAGTGTCATACTTTTGGAAGCATCACACTGGAGTATATCAATCACTGATTGAACCGATTAAAAACTGCTTGTGCTACTTTAATCTTACATTACTGACAATGTCCAGGTGAAACTGAACTTTGCGTTCAGTGGGAATTTCGAAGTTTCATCAGCCAAAAGGATGCTTGATCAGCAGAAGGACAGGGCTACTTTAGTTTCAGGTTACAGCAATACATTCATCTCATGTTGCTTGCTCAGCTCTGTGGAAATGATAAGGTTTCGGAGGAAGTTTGCAGTTATCTTTTTTTAGTATTTATTCAAGTTCACATTTGAATGATTTATATGTGCCCGTTTCTTACCACAGTTACATTGAAAGATCCACCACAGACACATGGCTGTTCAGATCCACAGGGTGAAGTAGGTGACATGCTAACTACATGATAGCTCACATTCACCATGACGGGTGAACTGAGAGGAAGTCTCATGACTAAAGAATTCATCTGAA
>CM042428.1:28442207-28601903 GCA_023631565.1 Gymnocephalus cernua
TATATGAATATGCTCTGTAATGCAGCCTTGTATAACATAAACCCTCGGATTCACCGTGAGTGTCTGCTCTAAATGATGAACACACACTTTGAACACAGGCCTTCCAGCCAGGTGTTGTCCATATGAACACCAAGGTGTCTATAGGAACAGAGCCCATTGATTGGTTCATCATTTATGACCTCTGATACCCTCTGACCCCTGTCACCACCAACTCCTCAGTTTGTCAAATGGTTGAATGAGTTTGTTGGCATGGCACCACAGGTCTCTATTTCAGCAGAATATGCAAAACGTACGTGTGTCTGTGTGCAGTAGGCTGAGGTATAAGTGTGCCAAAAATGCCAAAACACATGTTGTATATGCACAGATACCCAAACAAAGATATATACATCTTACTTAACAAAAACCTCGGCAACAATCTGCTTATCCTTTTAATTTCCTGAAAATGCTTCCTAAAACTAGTCCCTTCTTAATTTTGAAAAAATCTCTCAGTAAAGGTTATGGATTGTATAAATTCTCACGTACAACGTGCAGCAATCTTTCACAGACTCGGAGCAGTAATTATTACGTCACTTCCGGAGTCTTCATCTGTTTTTTTTTTTCAATGTTATTACGGTGAGATTGTGGCTGTGTGACGTGCTTCAGTCTGGCTACATATCACTTTTTTATTGTAAGTATATGTCAGCTGTATGATAAAACAATATGTCAAGTGTTATGTGTGAAGAATTTGAAATCAAGGCAGATATCACTCCGGGGACAATAAAGTATCGCTTGCAAACTGGTCTCTCTCATGATATGTGAAAATTAAAACATTGTCGTAGGTCTATATCAAACATATCGTTGGAAAGGTCTCAACCTCCACAGTAACATATGTCAGTCTGAAGAGGATACATAACTCCTGCTTTGAAATATTGACCTCTGAACCTTGAACCTAGTCCATGTTTGAAGGCTTGTCATTTAGCAACAGAAGGTGCTACAAACATAGGACCAGCTGTTATAAAAAGCTCTGGACCTCAGGTGTCATGTAGATATGGTCACCAATGTTTAACCACTGTAAGCACTGTCAAATATGGTAATAAGCTATTTTCACCTATTTAACGATTCCATTTTTAAAAGCTGATGACACCAGTGTGTTCCCCATCCCAAAAAACCCCAGGGGGCATCCAAAATGATACACTTTTAACTTCTAATTATGAGAAATATACCAATATACTTTAAAACTACAATTCCCATAAGAGACGGGAGCTGCCTATGTTTGATTCCTGTGGTTTCTGCTGTCTGCCGTGAATTGGCTTCATTCCATTTCAGATTGCCGCCGCCCGCCGGCCGACCGAGCAGACAATACATGAGACAAATACATGAAACTGTATTTTATTATTATTATTATTATTATTATTATTATTATTATTATTATTATTATCTTCATTGTTTAAATCATCAAATAAAATGTTAGACAAAAACATCAATATTACAAATATTATTATGTATTTTTGTATCTTCTTATCTGCCGAGCGGCACGTATTGCGTCACTTCCGAGTCTTCATCTGTTTTTTTTAAAAATGTTATTACGGTGCATAACTTACTGGAAGAAAATTGAGCAACGTGTTGTTGCTGGTGACAAAACCACAGATTATATATATGAACATTGAAGCGATAATGGCGTTAAAGACTCGCTGATCGCTGTCAGATTCTCTGAATGAATGGCCGCGTTGCATTGTGGGATACCTGCTTTGAAGGCGCCCAGCTCGGCTCATATCGTAACGTACTCTTCTGTCTTATTTACTGTAATATTTCACCGGTAATGAGACCAAAATAATATGATTAAAATAAAGAAATGAATACCATGATAACATCTAAATAAATGTTGATAGATGTAGCGTTATAGTTAAAAAAAAATATCAATAAACATAAAGCCATCCAGCTTCCCTGGCCGAAATAGACCGAAGTAATAACAGTAAAAGAAATACATAAAAACCATGATACGATCTGGTGAATAAATGTTGATAAAAACAGCGATTATTGGGCTAAAAATACCAATAATAACGCAGCTGTATCCAGCTTCTCTGCTGCAGCCGACTGGCACAAAGAAACGTGCTCCAATCACGAAAGATGCTTCCCATTAAAATACATTAGTTTAAAAAACGTGACCCCATCACGTAAATCTTCACAATTACGTGATGGTATCCATAGACAGTATATAAAATGGACACAGCGATCCCACTGTTTTTGACGGAGACAAGTGAAGCCTATTACCAGCACTTTTCCGGTGATGGGAAAGTGTTACTGAGCATTACTGCGCAGCTGCAAACTTAGCTTCCCGCCGCCGATGTGACGTTAACAACGTCTCTGAACGTTGTAAGTCTTCTGGTAGCTGTGCCAAGAGAAATCTCAATCATTCCCAATCTATCAGAGACGGAGAGCGTAGGTATATGTAAGGAGATAACATAGGCACAGGCTAATTATTGCTAACTTAAATGATAGTTAACATTAGTAATTAAACTAAACAGCTAATGTACGTTGAAACTGCCTGCGAGCTTCTCCTGTACTATACGGTAATTCCTCTACAATGCGACAGTAAGTTGCGTGGTTATGACACAGTCGTTAGCCTATTTTTATAAAACCGTCTGCTACGGAGCCATAACGCGAGGTACAAGGTAATGTAGCCTTGTGTACATTGTCGTGTTTCTTAAGAAATAAACAACGGACAAATCAAGTCTTTAAACGCTTCAGATGTAAAGTTATTGTCTGTCAAAGTGACGGCAAAATGAATGGCAGTCAATGGAATGCTAACGGGGGTGATGGGAACAGGGCTAGCAAAATGGCGCCATCGCGGCTTCGCTCTGAGGAGAGAAGCCTGCCCCCTTGATGGTATCACGTTCTAATAGATTCATTTTTGTGATTCTATCACGAACTGACGTGAGACTGGGTTGGTTTATCCACATGGTTCTGTGTTGTACGAGGCATTTGTTTTTACTTATTTTACTTTTTGGAAAAGCACACTGTTATCTTCAGCATGACAGACACTTCACCCGGTAAATTAACTTAATTTGAACTGTGACAAATCATCCTGAATTTTATTTGCAGTTTTCACTATGCACAGATAATCACTAGGAATGATTTTACTGACAACACTTTTCAAAATACCAGTGTTACCCAACAAACAAAGTGTAAAATGGACCGACAGACGACGTTAATTGTGGATAAATGGGCATTCCATATAGGACAAAAAGTACTGATGGGAAAACACCCCTTATGCTGCCACAACTAAGAGTCCCTAAACACTTCTCTATGTAGTTTCTCCTTTTATAAAGATACTATACATATTTGCCTATGAATATGTAAACCTCCACAAAGAGAAATAATACCATGACCTCAATCACAATAAGATGATGTCACCCGTTTTCAGTCTTATTACGCGTCTGACATACTGAGGGAATCCACAGCGTCATCAAACACAAACCACAGCTTAATATCATTTCCATCTGAATGGCACTATTTCCTCTGCTCTTGTGAATGCACGGAATAATATAATGTGATTTACATCTGATGCCATTTGAAACACTATTTTTTTTGCACCTATAATGATGATTTATGATTTCTGTGCTAATTTAGTGCTAATTTTGTACTGTATATGGGATTGATATTGTAATAGGCTACTACACTGATAATAAAAGTAACATCAAAAACACATAATAATAATAATAATAATAATAATAATAATAATAATAATAATAATAATAATAATAATTATTATTATTATTATAAATATTATATATAATAATAATATTAAAAACATAATGAAAAAAGAGAAAAATATGCCATCAAAATTCACGTTTTTTTCCCTTGAGAGTTCTTTTGAGATCTATCACCAAGTCTATCTCATGGGAGGAGTAACTCATATGTAATGTAAGACATTTCCCCGCATGTATGAAGCATGTTTAACCGTTTGTCTTCCAGTCAGTCTCCTCCCTCAATTATCTGTCCCAATTTTGGCTATAAATACAGACAAGATATGACCCAACTATATATGCACCTTTCTCTTCTGAGCTCTTCATCAAGATCCTACCAAGAAGATTGCGTCTCCCAGAAGTCAAAAACTTCATACGTCCACTGAGCCAGCAGCATCTTTCCTCCTGAGGGCCCACTCGTCTCTTCTCTGCCTCTAGAAGATCCATCAGCGTGTCCAGCATGACTCCTCGGTCTCTCCTCCTGTCCGTCCTGGTTCTCTTGGCTTTCTTCAGCACAGCCTGCTGTTCTCCCATTACGTGCAATAACCAGTGCTGTCGTTTCGTGGAGGACTTCCCTGCCAGGCTAAGGAAGCTCAGACAGGACTATTCACGAATCAGAGACTTCTATGTGAGTAAAAGCACAACATTAACTCTGAAAGCACCTTGACAGTTAATGCAGCATCATTCGGATACATGTGGCCATGTAGTCCTGTCAGTGTCCAGGTGATGCTGCACTTGCTCACCTCTGTTTGTCTGTCTCTGCTGAAGCTGGCACTGAGATCAAACTTTTTCTTCTGTCTGCAGGAAGCAAATGATGACTTGGACACAGCGCTGCTAGACCAGAGCGTCGAGGACTCTTTTAAAGTAAGTTCCTCTTTTAACTCTACACAAAGTTCTTTCATAGTCATCACAAATGCACTGCTTTTAAAGTATAATCAGAAAATACAAAAAGCCTAAAATTATTCGACAAGACGAACATGGTGCACGCCAGTAAAGAGCTAAACGACATGCATAACCAGATTGGTGCTTCCCTTCCCCCTTTAGAGCCCGTTTGCCTGCCACGCCATGGACAGCATACTGGAGTTTTATCTGAGCACGGTTCTGCCGACAGCCATGGCCGGAGTGACGGAGGACACCAATGACTTAAAGCCTTACATGGAGTCCATACATCAGATCTTCAACGACCTCAAGACGGATGTGACCAAATGTGTGAGTAGCTGACACACGTGTTACTACTACAGGAGAACAGAGATGTAAATACGCACCGGGTGCGCGCTGCCGAAAGCTCCGATGTAGTTTTATACAATTCACTGCGCAATTCGCAGCAGAATGTAGCCTACTTAGGTCGAATTGTTGCTCATGAAACGCATGTAGTAGGCTATGCGTTTCAGGGATAGGTCTACATGTGATTAGTCTAGTCTAGCCCATGTCTGACACAGCAAAACCATCGAAACCTCCTTCTGGGTTTGGACTATATACATCACAAAACCTCCCAAGTTTTCCCCCCACTATTGAGGCAAATGGGTGACCACGACATAAAGGGGAAGAGCGGCTCAGGGCAGGCCATAATATTGCATTAGTCAGTGATTCCTTAACTGCAGCAGCGTGCATAACTGTGCATCATCCACTTCTTGCAAAAGGGGAAGAGAAGGAACGGCTTGCTGCTACACACCAAAGTTGCTTCTTCTGTGTGGTCGGTGGTGTTAGTTGAATTCAGGGCTTGACTGTCGAATGAAAGTTGGTAGCCCCTGTGGTAACATCATCTTTTTTTATTGTTCCTCCTATAGAGACATTACTTTTCCTGCAAGAAACAGTTTGACATTGAAAACCTCAACTCTACTTACAATCAGGTGAGTTTTGACATCTCACCTTTAATTGTGAAAATGGGTTTGTTTTTTTCAAATACAGTTTGCATGTGTTCATGCCTGTATTTCAACAGATCATTTTAATAAACAGAACCATGTGTTTGTCCACAGATGGAGAGTAAAGGTCCATATAAGGCCATGAGCGAGCTGGATCTGCTCTTTAACTACATTGAGACATATCTGGCTTCTAAACGGAAAATACACAGAATGGCTGCTGTTTAAAGACCTGCTGACCCTAACCAAAATGTGATCTTGTTCATCTCAGGAAAAAGCAAAGACAGCCTTGCACTCTTTTGCAATGAATCCGTTATGTTCAGTGATATGAGTGTCGCCACATGTTGTAGCCTGCTGAACTGATGGCATAGTAATTCTGAGACTTCTGGTTTTGTCCTGAGGACAAGTTTCTGTTTTGAGACCATATTGAGTCCTACATTTTAAGTTTCAACTAAAACTCGCTTATGAAGCTGTGATATTTATTTGTATCATATACAATATGTATGTTTTTTTAAATATTTATAATGATCAATATTGTATTGTTGTAGATGAATAAATTACTTTTTGATAAAGAATGACTCTTTTGATTTTATTTCAAAAGATGATACAGCTGCTATTGTGACATTAGGAATGTGTAATTGGTAGAGTGCTGAAAACATCACATCCTGCAGTTCTGTCTATATGTGGGGAACCACTTAGTGTAAACTCAACATGCTGATGCACTAACCTCAAACGTGACCCATATACATCACTTACCAGCAGCAGTCCTGTACGTAACTTACCGTAACTAGCCAGCCTCACCCTCATGGCATATGCATAGTTGCACAGTTGATGCACACAAAAACACACACGCACACACCCACAAAAGCAATCTCACTCAGTCACACAGACATATCATAAAACAGAAGTAGCACAAAGAGTGAAATAGAGGTGCCCTGCATAAAAATCTTTTGCATTTTTATTATGTCAACTTCATCACAGTGACAAGAGGGGGGTGGGGGGGGGGGGGGGTAACTGCAGTGTTTAATTCATCAGCTGTACTATAATGTATGTATACCTGAGCAATAAAATACTAACAGTAAGGGTAGTAAAAGTTGCCCCTGTAATAACATTTGAATGTACGTACGTGCATCAACTGCGAAGTGACATGAGATTTCTGACTTGACTCAGGACCCTGAACTGAAACTACTCTATGACATTTTATCTGTCACTTGCTTAGTCAACATTGGATTATCTGAATAGTATCATTCCAGCGATGACAGTACCTTATGCAAAGATATCATTCATAACAATTGTCTGATAAAGCATGACCAATTTTATTTTGACAGTATTAATAGGGGTTTCCTTAAAATCATTGTAATCAGTGTTGTGTTCCTTCTTTTAAAAGTTCTTAAAGTGTAGATTCAGACTTCTGTCTCCCTAAAATCAATGTTTACATTTTGAATCGCATGGCTGTTAACCTGCTGGTTTAGATCATGTCTGACTTATGTAATGACTGGATGTGTCTGTACAGACAGCAGTGGTTTCGATGCAAGGTGAGAAAAAAATGGAGACTATCAGGCTCTTCCACACTGTAGGGACTTTGATGCAAAAATGCAGACTCACTGTTTTGAATGATCATAATTTAAAAGGTCAAATTGTTTTACTTCTACTTTTGTTTTTTTACAGTTAAGATATCCCAAAAACCCACAACACAAAGTCCTGGGTTCAAACCCAGGTTATTATTAAACTGTTAGGCCTAATAATTAATAATAATAATTTATACTTTGTTAATCCCGCAAGGGGAAATTACAATGTTTTCACTCTGTTGTTATTACACACATTACACATAGGCCTGAATTACACACACAAGCTCAAGTGAGGGGACTGCCTATGGAAAGGCGCCCCGAGCAGACTCAAAAGACTCTAAATGCTCATCAAATCATCATTAGGGACTATATAAACATACTGGGATGAGGTGCTAAAATTTATTTTAAAAAAGAAAGACCATCCACATCATTCCAAATATTTTCTTTGGACGCTCCGCCGACTCAATATTCTTCCAATACCCAAAATAATAAAAGGCAAAATAGGGACAAAACAGCAACTTTCTATTTCTAACAAAGAGCTGATGAATGGTTCGGCCCAAAATGAATAAAGAAACCTAAACAGCCTCATCTGCTTTCCCACCACGTATAATTCCCTTTCCCTTGAGCCATCTGTCATTGAGCGGGGGGGAGACGCGATACTGTTTCAATAAAAGGATAAAGGCAGCACATTTTTATACAGTCTCTCCCAGAAGACAGAAAAAAATAGAGCTATAGAGAGAAGTTCAAACCCTGGTTCCTGTCTCACAACCGCACAGGTGACCAATCACGTCATGAAGAGGGTGTGAATGCTGGTTAGTTTTTAGAAAGTTACATAAGTGTTCTTTACATCTGATAGATCAAGTACTAGATGGTATTAGATGGTTCCAAAAATGCTGATTTTAGTGCAAAGTGACACACGCTTTCTATTGGATTCTGTTCCTCCGTACATTACACTTGAAAAAGAAAGAAAATCGAGCAGCCAGTTACAACAACATGTACCCTGAAAGTAAAAACAGATTTGCAGCACATGTGAACAATTAGCAACTGTCATTGTACATGTAAAACTGACAACGAAACCGCTTTCCATTTGATCATGTCTGAAAACCTTGCAACAGTTCACGTTTTGCGACCTGTGGGTGTCTTGCGGAGAGGCTGTGTGGCGTCTCACTGCTATCTTGTCTGGGGTAGGTCCATCAGCACCCTTGTGTCTGAGGATACGTGAGAATCAGGATGGCATGCCACTTCAAAGAACTCTGAGCCGTGTCTCACCACATCAACTGAGAACTCTCAATCCTTTATAGTTCCCCCACACTATTAAAAAAGGATGTACACAGTAATAGTGTACTGGCACAGTTGAGTTTATAACCTAGAAAACATTATGTAATGCTTGTTTTCATATTTGTGAACAAATGAATACCTTATGATGGAATTCCTCTGATTACGTTAAACTGTTGATAAGGTGACTTAGTGATTACTTCAGAAGCTACATAGACAGTATCCACTTCACGTATTGCGTTTCCCACAACATGGTGAAGGGTGCCATCCATCCCTTCTGAAGAGTGTGCAGGGTGGGTGGGTGCCCTGAGGTTTGTAGTGGGCGGGGTAAGGGGGGTAGAACCTCCACAGGACTATCATGAGGAACTCCCCTGAAGCCCCGTTTACCCCCTTTCTCACTTACCTGAGAGAGAGAGAGATGACTGTAGGTTTCGTCTCACTCAAAGCTGGAAGCTGAGTGTCTACGGCTGCCTCGCACCTGAAGAGAAATAAGCTAGTGCATTAGCGGGAAGCGGCTCTAAACACCCCAGTGTTGGCAAATGTCTGTGTTGACTCAATGCCACCTCACTGTTTTGCTACGCAAATGTGTATATTCCAGGAGTCACTCATTATAGCAAGTATGATTGTCACGAGTTGAGTCTGTGCACTCCGTGTCAAAGCCACAAATCCCAAGCCGACCAGACAACCTGAGTCACAGTTGGAGACGTAATTGAGAAAAACTCAATTCTGTCAATGTTGAGGCAAAGGTCAAATATAGAGAATATTTAAATTATAGATAGATTAATGATAATCTGGAACAAGAACCCAAAAAAACATGTAACAACTAGACAAGCTGGCTATCATAAGCAAGTGTTTGCATAAAGAATTAAAACTAGAATGTTGTACTACCTTTGTTTTAACTATTCAAGTAACAAGACTGCTTTGGAGAAAAAATTTAACCAAGGTGACAATTCCATAGAAAAAGACTTTATGGTTCTCGTCCATCTTATCCATCCATTTTACACTGTCAAAGTTATTTAGTACGCAGAAATGGAGATAAGAGAGCAGGTTTGTGTTTTAGGTGTTTTTTTAATCCAAAACTGAAGCAGACAAAAGTATGGCAGGGGGAGCATTGAACAGACTTAATGACAGGAAAAAAATGAGACATTTCTGTGCTTCCACTACAAAAAAGGTGTTGAGAGGGACGAAAACAAAAACAGGAGAAACATTGATACAAACATTCAATGAACATTTTTACAGTGAGATTTGTAGGTGCAATGTGACAGGTAATGTGATGTGATTTTACAAACTGAAGTGGACCAAACTGACAAAATTAACACAATCATTTCCCATGATCCCAAGTGAGCTGGAAGTGTCCGGTTGCGTTAACAAGAACGTTGAAGAGAAACCGGGCATCACACCCAGTCTACATATGATGACAGCTTGCTGGTGGTATTGTCAAAGATTCTGCTCTGGGATGAGGAGCAGCTTACTACTTCCTATTAATCCTACAGGAAGTGTATGAGGAGAAGTGTTGGAGAACACTGGCATTGCACCAGATTAGTCCCACTGAGCCTCCTGACAGTTGAGCTGGTGCAACCAATAGTAACTCTAAGTTATCTTTTCAGAGAGACGTCTGGAGCTTGCCTGGTCTGTCTGAATTATGTATTCCATAGTGTATGCTACTGCTTACATAAACACACAAAAACACTGCCTATTGTTGCTCAACATCTCTCCAACATGTTTTCAAACAGAAATCAACAATAATGAAAAGGTCCTAGCAATACTTCAAGCTGACAAACACATCTGCATAGCATTAACCTGAAATATAATCTGGCAATGGTATAAATTGGGAAGCATTACATTAGTAAAAGCCTGAACCAAATGGTAGGTAGCGGTTAAAAGCAATATGCTGCTTTAGCAACACTCAGTAAGGCCTATGCCAATATGTTCATAAAATCCATGAAAAAATACAGTATCAGTTGGCTCCCACTCTCCTATGAGCTACATGTGGGAGAAAGGTTGAGCCAGTTTCTGTTCTTAAACGTGGCAGTCCTTCTCTGCCCTATAAACTATGTACCTGAAAACAAGCGTAGATTAAGGTAGGAGAGAGGGGCCTTTGTGAGGTGCTCTGTCAGAACGGCACACAGCCTTTGTGAGTGCATAGGCCTCTGTTCAACATTCACAAAGAACCTGAACCTGACAGACGCTCCCACTTAAAGTCCCAGAAATGGGTGACTATTTCCAGCTAATTCCAACAGTCAGGGACAGAGTCCTTACATTCCACTTGTCAGTTCAAAATACATCTGCTTACTTTTCATGTACGTAAAAGAAACCTTCCCTTGCTTTTATTTTTGGGATTTAGCCGTTTGATTTAACATTCACAGGTTGGGGCCTAGAGCTAGAACAGGGCTGCTGGGTGAAAGAGAACTGCTAATGCTAAGGCTTCATGTCCTATTTCAACATCCAAGCCCCTCTGAGTACACAACCTGATATTTGAGAAAGGAGAGGAGAGAGATCTCACCAATTCCCTCTTCTCTCCTTTTCTATAATTCATAATCTCTTCACTGGTGTAAAAACACAGGTCAACATCCTCTCTGCCAGAGCAGAGTGGTGGGTTTGTTAAAATGGTAGAGTAATAAAAACAAACACTCCTACAAAACATTTGCCATGAAAAATAAAACTGAAAAAATCCATGCAGTGCGACTCACGTGTCGACAAATTATTGCTTCCTTTTTACAACCTGTGTCTGTATGTGCATGCATGCATCTTTCAGTGGGCAGCAGACTGTGGGTCCTGCATGGGGTTACTGGCTTTCTTCCTCCGTTTCGTTAGCAGTGGATTGGTCGAGTCCTCAATGGTCTTGATCTTGATTTGCTCATAGTCAACCCGCATTGTTGCCAAGGCACTGGTCATTTCCTCCTGAAAAATGACAAAAGAAGCTCATCAGGCCACTTCTTTACCCAAACAGTCTGCGGTTTTTGTATAGTCATCATACCAATCTGCTTTTAAGCTAGCGAAGCAGATCAAGACTCTGTCCAGCGTGACGCTACTTTTTTTTTCCTCCCTTAACTGATGGTATGTATTGTAACCATCTAAACTATTTGATCCGGTTTTATATCTTGTACATGTTATAGCTTAACCTTCATTGCAAAGCACTTTGTAACTTTTCTTTAAAAAAGGTGCTATATAAATAGAGTTATTATAAGCAATATCCTCTGATACTTCTTCAGGGAAATGGGTGATGACAAAAAATATATATATAAACACCACCAGCCTTGTCCTTTTCAGACGAAATAACACTAACAAACAGTAAATTAAGTAACCAACCAGTAGGGAGTAAACATTGTAGTTTATTAAGCTAATCATAGGTATTTTCTGAAATAATTGGAAGGATTCTTTTATCAATCAAACATTTAGAGCGGGTGGCAGGTAAAAAGTATTTCAGATAAATCCATGTTTCTATTTAATGTAGCATACATTACACACACACAGAGAGAGCAGTCTTTTTCCATTTTTTCTTTGCAAGCAAAACTTGAGCAAAACTTGATGCAAAAAGAAACCGACAACTAACCTTGACATCCTCCCACGCGTCCTTCTCCTCCTTTAGCACCCGGCTGGTGTGAAGTGGGGTCTGGGGAACCTCCATCGATTGCTTTAGGAAGACACAAATCCAAATCTTACTTAATAATAATAATAAATTGAATTAATATAGCGCTTTTCATAGACTCAAAGTCGCTGGAGGGATGTCAGCCAGATCAATTCAGTTGAAAAGACGGTACAGAAGTGAGCCAAAAATGACACAATAGAGCATGTGCTTACATTGATCCATGGATGATTCATGAACTCTGTGATGGTCATCCTTTGCGTCGGCTCAGTCTTAAGGAGGGTCCTAATCAGTTGTTTAGCTGCAAACACAATTATTTACATCATTAAAAAAGGATGGGAAATGAAAAGCCATATCCAAAGGGTCAAGTAAGTGTAACACTGACATTTAAAAACCACAAAACAGTGAACATAATTACAAGCTGACAGATTAACTAACATTCAGACAACTCAGATAGAGGCCCTTGGCCCTGTATGAAGGGTGCCAAACAAGACCATTGTTATACACTCTTGTTGTATTTGGATTGACTGGCATATCGTATAAGTATATAGATGAGGCATACAGTATACATTATTTACTCATGCAGGCAGCAGGTTCATTTTCAAATGTAGGTTATGTGACCCGTGGAAAAGAAAAGTGTGGGAGATTTGAGAGGCCGGACTGAAGCACACTATGGTCTGGTGGAGGCAGCCAAATAGTTAATCCTTTTATGGACTGATGTTATCTAAAACATAATTGAGGAATCCTACTGTGAGAGCACATGCAAGAGCACACATCGACAGTAAGGATTGCCTGGTTCTTGAGTAGTGTATTAAAGCTCTTTTGTTGTTCCACACCCATTCACCCCTCTGTTAGAGGAAGATATTGGGTCAGTATATGCTAAATCATCACAGTAGCTTCTCTTTTCTTTCTAAAAGCTTTGCATTACTCAGGAAATAAGACATCACTTTCAATAGTAGTGAATGTGACTGACGGTTGCAAATAGGAGGTGAAACACCTGCATCAGTTTCAATTTCTTGATCAGAAAGTTAAGACCAAAAAGCCAGCTTGTTTGTCACGTGTAAGTGAGATGCTTTATCAAGACTGCCTGCAGGAGCTTGGGAAACATGCATGGTCATGAAATGGTATTTTCGACTTTTATGGTTTTTCTAATTTAATACAGGAGCATTGCTTCTCAGTTTGTCAACCCAATAACATCTCTTCACATATGACTTTTAAGGAGGGATACATTTCTTCATGAACAAAATACTCATTTACATAATAAGGAAGTCTTAACAGTTTATATTTAAATCCAACACCTCCAGTATCCATATATATAAACAGAGTGTAGTATTAGGGGTGGTACGGTTCACAAAACCCACGGTTCGGTTTGTACGTCGGTTTTCGTTTCTGTATGGTTCTTGTTACGTTTTCTTTTAATCTTTAACACTCCAGAAATATACTTCAGCATGTTATATATAGCTTAATTATCCACAATGTAGGATACAGTATTACAAAATAGTTATATCATGTAATCATGCACAAACTGAATTTGACTTGACTTTAAGCACATTATTGGGACCATCTCTGAGGAAAGCTAGGTGAGATTTTGATACAGCAAGAGGGAAAACACTGATGATTTCAACAAGCTTTTCATTTATTAGGCAAAAACAGGAGAATGTGTATTGCCATCTACAAAAACTTATGTGCCTTTTTAGGACACAAAGATTGAAATATTACAGAATATCAATTGAAATAATTTGCATTTATCAAACTGCAAACTTCCGTGTAGCTCTTACACAAATTGTAGGCCTATTCTTTAAAACAAGCCTGCTGCAGAGCCGACAGGATTGAAACAGCAGGGCTCCGCTTCAGTGGCGTTTGAGTGAAAAAAACCATTACAGTGTACATTGATGTTAAAATGAATACAGGTTGGCAGGGCGGTCTGAAATGTTTTGCACGGTCTTTTGCCGTACGTTTTGTTGGTAACTTGTCCACACCTCTTTCGCGCGGAAGGGAAACACACTGTCACACGGGCACCTAACAGGCACGAGGTACACTGCGCACGCGTCGAACCGTGTGGCATACACGCGCCCCGAGACGAGCGGACCGTACGGTCCGTATGTTTTTTTCATGAACCGTACCACCCCTTGTAGGTATGTATGTCGCCTGACCTTCCTCTGATACATCAGACCATTCAGGGTTGGGAAACTCATATTGGCCCATCCTGATCCTCTTCTTCATCCCAGGAGAGATGGCTAGACCATGGTTAGAATAAAAAGGAGGGTATCCACACAACCTGTTGATGGTTTAAAATGCAAATATTAGTTATAGCACCAAGTAATAATCTAATGTAATGAAAAGTTCAGAAATGCAATAAGCGGACTTACAGGATATACATAATGACACCCAACGACCACATGTCACATGACTTGTCATATTTCTCTGGGCCCAGAACCTCTGGAGCTGCAGACAGAAAGGAAGGAATAAAGGGTGAAGCATGGGATAGAAAGGCAGATACATGATGTAATATTAACTGTTTATTAATAAGCAACAAGTGGAGTGGATTATGAGAGTACACACAGAAACAGATCCTTACCAACATAGTAGGGTGTGTAGCAGGGGGTAGCTAAAGAGTTGTGTGAAGTGGTCTCCTTGGCAAAGCCAAAATCTGTGAGTTTGAGCAGGGCATTGGGCCTCTTCGAGGAATACAGTAAATTCTCTGGCTGCAGGAAGGATTCGAGAAGCCAACCAGAAGACAAACAAGAGGTATGGCGTTGTTACTGCAGCTATGGAAGTCTTCTTTAAAACCCCCTCAGATTGCTTTAATTTCTCAGTAAAGACCAAGGAAATGCCTTATTAAATAGTGTGACAATACAATGTTATGATACAAACCTTGACGTCTCTATGTGCAATGTTGATGGCATGCAGGAACTGAATGGCCTCTCCTATGCTCTTCATGATGTCAGATGCCTCTAAAGTAAAGAGACCAAAAGCTCTTTTAACAGATTGCAAGTGACTTGAATGTTGCATTATTTAGCAGACGTACTGGTCATATAACTCACTGTGCAGCAAATATAAAAGACACCAATAGGGGTTGCCTGATGTTGTGCATCGTAAAAATTAACTTTATATATTTAGCAGGTATCAGTATGTGCCACTTGTATTAAGTCTGTGTGGATTGGGTACTTTATCTGAAACAGTGTGCCATGTAATAAAATACAGCAGTATTTTAAGAAATGCTGTAATCGTTATTAAGTCAACACAAGCTTATTACCTCTCTCTGTAAAGGCCTGGTCCCCTCTGTCCTGGATTCGACTAAAAAGCTCCCCACCATCCATGCTGCAAAAAAGAGAGATAGATAGATAGATATAGAGATAGATATAGAGAGATAGAGAGAGAGAGAGATAGAGAGAGAAAGAGAGAGATAGATAGAGAGATAGAGAGAGATAGATAGAGAGAGATAGAGAGATAGAGAGAGAGAGATAGAGATAGAGAGATAGATAGATAGAATTACCACGTTGCGGTTTTATGCCTCCACCAACCAGTCAAGTTGCAGTTTACATCCATGTTTGTCCAGATTCATAATATATGTAGTGCAGACTTTGAAGCAATTTAATAAAAATGTATTAAGGGTATTTTTTTGGCAAAACGTGGATGCCTTACACAGATCTATACCTTACACACATCTATACAATCACCAAAGTTCCAAGGTGGGCACCTAAGTTAAGTGTCACCAATTCAGTATCTGACCAAATGTAAAATATATTATCACAATTTCTCCTGCTCCTGAGGTATGGTGTTGAATAATGGCCAGACAATTATTTGCACGACATTATGATGTCACAGTGAAGTTGACCTTTTGGATATAAAATATCATCACTTAACGCATTCTTGAATTTTCTACACAAGATTATGCATCGTCATTGTTTAAGAAACCCTACTGTATCAAAATGTTACAAAGCTAATGGTTGTTAACATGGATGTATGAGAATGACTATGACAAAATCCAGCTCAACGCACTTAATAAGTTTCATTTAATCGTTTAGCTCAGTATGACTGTGCAAGTTTCAGGTCAAATCATCAATGCCAATTTTGTGCGTGACTACATGTGCATTACCTTCATGTACATTTCTTCAGGCATGCATATGTTAACAGAAGAGCAGCAGACTTCGAGCCGTGGGACAGCCCTGCTAAACCACAGTACACTTTTAACTTCTCAAAATTAATCATTCACATTCGCATTTTGCATACTGACAAACGGACAAGAGCTCCCATCCATCATATTTTTGATATCAAAATTGCAACGCGAGAAACCTCCAGCAGTGAGGCTAACGTTTTTTACACTGGTATGCAACTTATCTTATGTGGTCAAAACGTGGAGAAGAACTTGAGGTCTCTTGACCCCACCCCGTGTTTCTGAAAATGTCTAGAGATGAAGTGTGAATTCTCAGCACAACAGACACTTATGCACCAAGTACTAAGAGCGCACATCTTACACCATCACAGCAGAAACCCTGTAGCACCCTGACAGTTTCAGTCTACATGCTTTCACATCTCGTGTACTGTGTAGAAACGCACCGCCAAGGGGAATGGTGCGATGTACTCGCTGGAGATATAACACATCAGCTGTTTTCCCCAAAAGCAGATCAAATATCACTTGTTTTAATGATGACTCTTTATGATGTAATAAAATGGCTTTTATACATTGAATAAAAGTTTATGTTTGCTCTAATGATATGAAAAGGCACGATAACTCACTTTCAGCACATAGTTTGCACCTGGTAGCTTATGGATTCATCAGTGTATTATAGACATTGCCAACTACTTTTCATATGTAATATTAACTGAAGTTTAATAACTGGACATATACAGTATAGCCACTTTCTCATATTGCCCTTTCACACATGTAGCACACAACAGGAGACTGCCTGTGTCAGACGCATTTTTATTTACTGGAAATACTGCGTTTGGTTTAGGCAAGGAGTGGCGCCTGGGTAGAGCACGCAGGAGGTAGGAGAGCGTTGCAGTACTCGAGACCGGTCTTGGTCTCAAGACCACTTTTTGAAGGTCTCGTCTCTGAATTGACCACATTTTTACTCAGTCTTGTCTCGGTCTCGGATGAAGAGGACTCGGGATTTCATTTCAGGATCGGTCACGACCACAACTGCAGGGATATCACTAAATTGCCTGTGTATCATCTGATTTACATATTAACGTAATTCCTGCTTCAAATGCAACGAATAACTTGACTCATTTCTAGTTTAAAATGAGTTATTGTTAACCCCCGTTCCCCGCCCCGCTTAGCACGCAGTAGTAAATATAGATGACTGGCTGCCTGGGAGATGTCAGCCAAATCGTCGGTAATAACATTTTATTTATTAAATTTGATTAATTATATATTTTTAAACAGTTTAATAAAACATCTAATCCACTTATCTGCACAAGTGAGGAAGCATAAAAAAGGTAAGTGTAAGTGACGCTAGCGAAGCTAGCCAGCTAAAGTTTTCAATCTGCCTCTGTACCAAAACTCTCTTGACCCCTCACCCAAAGGTATTTAGCGAATATTAGCTAAACATATTAGCTAGTTGTGTATATACTGTATGTTTCAGTTGTTTTGTCTCGATACACTCTGATCTTGGTAATGACTTGGTCTCGGTTTAGGTGGCCTTGACTACAACACTGACCGCAGTCACATAGTAGGGCTGGGCGATAGGGAGAAATCCAGAAATCACGATATTCTTGACCAAATACTAAGGGTGCTCCGATCGATCGGCCACCGATCGGTATCGGCCGATAATGGCTTTAAATAGTTTGATCGGTGGTCTCCATAAAGGCCGATCAGATAGGCCGATCAGATGACGCACTACCATGGATGTATTAAGAGCGCACTACTCCTGAGAACATTTTCAAAATGGCGGCGTCCCTACATTCAGCGGTCTGGCAGTTCTACAAGGTGTCTGAACGGTGGCAGAACAGGAGTTGGCCCGCGGCCGCGGAACGAAGGCGGTAGGAAGACGGCTACTGCTTTTAAAAGCGTCTGCCACCGGTGGTGCTCCGGCAAACGTGTTTGTGATTACACCATTCTGACGCTTCTACTGCCTCTGGAGCACCGCTGGTGGTCCGCCGACTCGTTGCTATCTGGGAAAAAGACAATACACTAGCGATTAGCAACGTGTGTACCGAGGAAATACCACGAGGCGGAAATCTCCAAAGACATTTCAACACCACCAACCTCATCAGACATTTGAAGGTTAGTCACAGAAAGCAGGATGAGGAGTTTTCAAAGTTAGCTAACGCTAAGGCAGAGCGGAGTCGTGTAGCTAGCAGCTCCGGCGCCGCTCAAACAGCTGTTTCTCCGTGTGTGTGTGTGTGTGTGTGTGGGTGTCCGTGTCGGTCTGTGTGTGTGTCGGTGTGACTGACTGTGTGTGTCTGTGTGTGCGCCGCTCAAACAGCTGTTTCGCCGTGTGTGTGTGTGTGTGTCGGTGTCGGTGTGTGTGTGTGTGTGTGTGTGTGTGTGTGTCGTGTGACTGACTGTGTGTGCTGAAGAAATGTGCAGTGATTGCAAAGAAAAACAAACTAAAGTGTGTGGCAAAATTTCCCAAAACTCCCTGATTGACTTAAACTCTCTATATGAGATAAGGACTCTGAAGAAAGCCCAGTCAGTCCTGGCTGATATAACCCCCCCTCTGAACAGCGACAAGATGTTACCGTCTGGCTGCAGATTCTGTCTGCCAAAATGCAGGACAAACAGACATAAAAACTCTTTTGTTCCTGCTGCTATAGGCTTTGTAAATAAGTCATTGCGAGATGTGTGTGTAGTTTGTATTTATTTTGTCTATTATTGATGGGGTTTGTTTTCTGTATAGTCTATGTGTTGTTTATGTTGCATTCTATTGCTGCACAACGAATTGCCCCTCGGGGATAATAAAGACTCCTTGAACCTTGAAAGGACATTTTTTAGATTTTGAGCTAGGACAGAAAGCCAAACAGTTACTGATACATTCTCTAAACATGTATGACTGTTATGTAATGGCGTAATTTTCAGTTCATAAAAGTGATCGGTGATCGGTTATCGGTATCGGCCGATACGTCTTCCAGCAATCGGTGATCGGTGATCGGCCTCAAAAATCCTGATCGGAGCACCCTTACCAAATACCTCAATATCAATATTGCGGCGATATTCCAGGGTTGACAATTGATGCTTTAACAAAATATCTTCACACTTAGATTTTAGATAAATAATCATCAGTAATGTGGACATAATGTCGAAGTGGGTAAAGGCAAATAATAGAACAGCTAGAACAGTCTGGTAAGTTCAGAAAAGTACATCATTTTACTGTAACAGCCTTTAAAACCAGGAAAAGACAACACTTATGTCATATCACGATATTACGATATCCAAAATCTAAGACGATAATCTAGTCTCATATCACGATATCAATATAATATCGATATATTGCCCAGCCCTATCACATAGCCTGTTAATAATTTGGTCATAAATAACTGAGTAGAGCTGGGCAATATATCGATTATCGATATTGTGATATGAGACTAGATATCATCTTAGATTTTGGATTACAGTAAGGTTGTCATTCTGAACTTACCAGACTGTTTTAACGGTTCTATTTTATGCCTTTACCCACATAGTCATTATATCCACATTACTGATGATTATTTATCAAAAATCTCATTGTGTAAATATTTTGTGAAAGTACTAGTCAACACTACAATATTGTTGCTGTATCAATAGATATTTGGTCAAAAATATTGTGATATTTGATTTTCTCCATATCGCCCAGCCCTACAACTGAGTCATTTGCCGTCCCTTGAATTTGTCTGCCGATTTCATTGTGGGCCCTTATTGACAGAAGTTTCTGAATCCCTTTGTCTCTCCAGTTAGATATTTTCATTGGGGTCTTCTTGTAAATCACCCTTCTTCAGCCTTGGATGTTTGTGTTCTTCCGGTTTCACGTCAGCCACATGATAGAAACGTTATGAGTATACCCGCTTGCCCGCTGTGAATTCTTCGGACAATGACCCGCTCTATTTACACATGGGGCTCAATCGGACATTACACAGACTTTGTACTAGGGAGCTGGAAGGGTCTGTTTAATGTCCGGTCCAACTGATTCGGACATTTGCGTTCTCACATACATCCTCTGGGTAATGTCTAGAAAAGTTCAGGGTTGCAGTGCATGTGTGAAAGGGGCTTATGTGCTGACAGGTGAAACACAAAAGCAGATGGCAACATTAAAAGTCCCAGAGGTAGCACATGTAACAACATTCAACAGCAAAACACCATACAGCCTCCAAAACAACAACAGAGTTGAGTCAACATCTCTGACCTCTCTGGTAGTCTCAACCAAAACTGAATATGATAAATGTCAATTTGGTAGAATTTATTGCAGGATTTGAAATGCAGACTCCTTACTAAGGGTGCTCCGATTGATCGGCCACCGATCGGTATCGGGCGATAATTGCTTTAAATAGTTTGATTGGTGGTCTCCATAAAGGCCAATCTGATAGGCCGATCAGATGACGTACTACTCGTGAGAACATTTTCTACATGGAGCTAAAATGACAGCCTCCCTACATTCACCGGTCTGGCAAGGTGTCTGAAAAAGACAATAGGCTACATTAGCGATTTGCAACGTGTGTGCCAAGAAAAATCCATGAAGCAGAAAGCTCCAAAGTCGCTGGATGCACCGAAGGACCGAGACACTAAGTAAATGCGCCTCTGACCACTACCGGGGGATAGCGGTTAAACTGAGCAGAGGATGTGCGGAATGGCTCGGTGTGTATCGGAGCCTGGCTGGCAGCTCGGCGCCTTCAGACAAAGCTCAAGCTAACAGGCTAACGGCTTATTAGCTAGCCAAACACCAAGCGGTAACAACTGCAAAGATTGGATCTGTGAGCGCATTAATCTGCTCGGTGTGCATCTCATAACAAACCGAGCGAGCAGCCGCCGGACTCTAACATCTGCTGATCCGTGCAGGACGTTACTGTGAGCGGACTGTTTAGATGATGTGACCGGCAGGTAACGTTAACGGTTATCTGCTACTGTAGCAGAGCTGCAAGGAAACGCTTAACTGAGCTGTGTGTTTTCAGTGTTAAACACTGCTGCAGGTATTCATGCACGACTGTTGGTGATTTACAGAGCTGGAAGACTTACTCAGATCATGTATTGCAGTAAAAGTAGAAAAAAACTGTTGTAGAGTTACAAATTACTTGTCAGTTACAAGCCCTACATTCAACATCTCCCTTAAGTTAAAGTACAAAAGTATTATCAAAATATGCTTAAGTATCAAAAGTAAAAGTGCTCATTTTGCAGTGTAATATATATGTTATTTTATAGGATTATATTATAATCCGATAAATTGTCTTAAATATGACTGATAATTTAAATAAAATGGTTTTTTTTTTCATTCAAAGTAGCTTACTTATTTTCTAGGGTTGAAAAATGTATACAGATTTTACATTTTCCCCTCATACTTCTGTTGGAATGGGTGCGAAGTTGGCATTGAATTTAATTTGAAATGGTATTAAAAAGGTCTTAAAAAGCCTTGAATTTAAATTGGAGGATCCTGGGGGTACCCTGAGCTGTGGTTCTGTTAAGCTGTAGTTCTTGAAATCCCAAGAGATGTGAATTCAGCCCTGATGTGGAGCTAAAAGAACATTTACCTTAGTTAGGATTAGTCTGAAAATTGACAAAACTACAAATAATTTGTTTTGCTGAAGAAATGTCTGCAGTGATTGAAAGGACATTTTTTTGATTTTGAGCTAGGACAAAAAGACAAACAATTACTGATACATTCTCTAAACATGTGCAACTGTTACGTAAAGGCGTCATTTTCAGTTCATAAAAGCGATTGGTGATCGGTATCGGCTGATGCGTCTTCCAGCAATCTGTGATCGGCCCCAAAAATCCTGATCGGAGCACCCTTACTCCTTACAATAGAATACTGTTAAAAGGATATGGCTGGAGATTTTCAACATTTTATGTCAGTGTCAACTAGGGATGGGCATTCGATTAAATTTTCTTCGTCGATCGTCGGGAGAATTAATGATCAATTATCGATTAATCATTAATATTTTTATATTAAAATTCATTATTTATTTAACTTTTTATAAATTAAAAACTCAATGAAAATACAAAAATACAGCATGTTTTACCTCGATGAGATCTTAATTACAAGTAGAACAACGTGTGACAGTTAAAATGGAGGTTTGGCTAAACTTAAAGATATATGCGCTGCGGTGTTTAATTTAGCAGCGGAACCGTTGCTGCGAGCCGGCGTTGTTAAACAGAGACCCTCGTTTGTTCCAAAATAATAAATAAAAAATAATCATGTTCAATAATACCTTAACCATAACTTAACCAAAAACATAATACTACTTAGATCTGACAGGTTTTGTCAAAATGTAACTCAAAACTATCCAAGGCACGGACAAAGCCTAATACAAAATAACCAGTTACTCACATAGAACTTCTGCACCAGTCTACTGGTTTTTGTTGAGAAAAATAAGCAGGTTGACATGATCTGGGGTCTGGATCCCTTAATACATCCATGGGTCAGACGCGACCGCTACCTGGTGATCGTCAGTTCAGCCGCCGAACACAGCCGCCGGCACGGGTTGCAGGTAGCTAACTTGGCCAGCCCGGCCCAGGAAACTCATTCCGTTCTTCGTTTCGTAGTGAGTTTCTACCAGTCTGGTGATGGTACGTCGTGACGGAATGTGAAATGCTGGTTCCAATATCCATCTCAATGAACGTGCAGATCCCTTGGGTAATTTCCTCTGCTCGTTGTGCATCGCAGCTCCTCCGTGCTAACACCGAGATGATGCTAGGTTGAGACTGAGAGCAGGACGCACCGCCACCGACATTAACCAGGGTCAGATGCACTTTGTTTAAGTGGTACATCATTTGAGTCGTGGCCGTGTTGTACTTATACACGGCGTCGCAGTATTTGCAGTGAACTAAGTCGTTTTTTAAATCAAAATGGACCCACGCCACACTTCACCGTGACCTCTTCATGTTTACTTTGAATCAAAACGTAACTCGCAGCTAACTGAGCAGCCTATGGCGCCCCCGGGTGGTAAAATGTTTAATTGCTGCTGACACACTGGAAATCATTACATTGCTGCAGTCACACTACACAACGCAACCTGCATTAGTTTAATCGATGACAAATTAACGTGATCAACGAAATTCTTAATGATCAATCGTCGATCGTCGATTAATTATGCCCATCCCTAGTGTCAACCATTCTAATTAAAAGACCATCTCAAAGCGAGACTACGTTACAGTTAACAGCTAACATTAACGAGTCAGAAGCCAAAGTTTGCATTTACAGTGAGCGAGCTGACAATAGCATTACGATCGAGTCGTAAACTCCGCAACAGCTCAAACATGTTACTGACGTTAACACTAAACATTACTTCCTCCTCTTCATCCCCTGTGGGACATAAGGCTGCAAAGAGACCTCTCCATCGCATTTATTCCTTGGCAACATGCTGTGCATCTCCTTGTGACAGGTGCATAATGTCTAGCAGCTTCTCCAACTTTTAGACACACCAGCTAGCAAGACCCAAAAAGAGCCAACTTCTTCCTAAAAGGACAGCCAACTTGGCCTTTGTTGGTGTTGTGACTGATTCACCTTTTCAGATGAATTTAAAAAAAAAAATGCCACAAAGATATACTGTCATTTACAACAAAAAAAGCCTGAATAATTTCCTAAAACAGCTGGGCAATGTAGTTTTTAGCAAACATAGCTCACACTAGAGTAAATAGTGTATTTGTTGGGGACTATTTCCTGCTGCAAATTTGGTGTGCTGTTGAGTATTTAAGTATTCAAGGATGGTGTATATGGGATTGACAATGAAATAAAATGCCCATCTTTATCTTAATGAAGGACCATCACTGAATTTCTTAAATTATCAAAGTGACTTGACATAGTGACTCTTTACACAACACGAGAGACTACTTAAACAGCAAAATATAGGTCATCATGCTGACTAGATTTCTGCATTGTCAGAAGACAAACTTCTCGTGTGTGATATTCAAGGAAATGTTTTAGTTTCATCAGAAGAACTACTTTTCTTTATTGGCATTTTCTCAAGGAAATTAGTCATCAGATGCAGCATTTTTGCATGTGTGTGTAGGCAGACAGGTCCACGACCACAGACCTAATGAGTGCACGTGTTGGGGTTTGGGGTTTGGTGGTTTAAAGCGCTGTAAGACGGAAATACAAAGGCAAGGAAAAGATTCTAGGCTCATTTAGAAGAAATGGGTCATTTTCAACTAAGGTCATACACTACAGGTTTACAATAATTTACCTGGCTGAACTGTGCTTAGAACAACTGAGAAGGCAAGATGCTTTTCACTCAGGGGAATCAAGGCTTTCTCATACCTGCCTTCCCAAGTCTGGATACGGCCAACAGCAATTATACATGAAAATTCCACCAATACCCAGAATATTTAGTTGAATGTGCATTTTTGCAAAGCAAGCTAAATCTGTACTGAACAAAATATTTAGATCAAAGTAATGCCCTGTGGTTCTGGCAAAGCACTGCACTTTGTTGGAATATATAATGTAATGGTCCATTCAAATCATAAAGACTAATCCCGGTTGAAGGTGGATGTAAACAAGCTCCGTTACTGAGGTGGTACCTCACTTGTGAAACCAGCGCCGTAACAGTGTGCTATACTTAGTTACGCCAGTTTTGCACAGCTGTCATTGGTTGAAAATGCATCAACATCAATATTTTAAACCGTTGCAATTTGATTGTTTGGAGGAAAATTAATTGTTAAGATAAATTGACTAATCAGTAAAATAGATGATAGATTGATAGAAAAATAGTCGTTAGTGGCAACCCTGACCAACCCAAACACATCTGATAAAAATGTGAAGGCAGGATAATGAGCTGCATTCAGTTATTATAATTTTATTCACCACTACACAAGGGTAGGTATTTGAGTGTGTGTCACTGTGAATGTGCTCTCACCACTCCATGACAATAAGCAGGCACTTCCTGCCCTGATAGAGGTTCTCATAGACATCAATGATGCACACAATGTTGGCACAAGGTGACGCCCTCCAGTGAAGCTCCACCTCCCTACGGGCCTTGGCACAATCCTGCAGCATCTGGACAGAAGGACAGAGACAAGGAGGGTGAGGCTGATTGACATCAAATATAAACATAATAGTTCAATTACAAAATATACTACAAATTACCACTACTGTTTAATTGCCCAATTCCTTCACATAATGGTTACTGGACAATGTGAAAGAACTGGACCCCAGGTAATCATTTGTCTCATGGTTAGATTAACAACGCACTAGTGCAATTAACAGAAGTGCAGTGCTGCCATCAGCTGGCAGAATGTTGAAAATATGTTTGTAGAGTTTTTCCAATTCGGTCTTTTGTGAATGTAGCACCCTCTTTGTGTGTCACTAGGTCAATACACCATTCAACAAAAGCACCTGCAATTTAAATTATATTTATCTTATCCATTGCTGCTTAATTATTTATTACCAACAGTAAAATGTTACTCTTACTCAACACCCTACACCAGGAAGTCAAATTAGAGGGCCCGTTGCAGAGAAATATTGCTGAAACACGCAATTCAGCATGCTGCTCAAGGACACCCAGGAACCCTTGTTTTTAGTCAAGTTTATTTTATTTATTTTTTCATCAAAACACAGGGAGACCCTTGATAAGCCGTTTAGGCTTTTGGTCTCTCCTGCATATGTTATTTATATTGCTTTGCTAATGTTAAAGTTCTTTTTCATGTGCTATTAAATTAATTAAATACAATTCTAAGTAAAAGGTTCAAGTACATTTTATTTCAAATTTTTCTTTTTTGTTGTCTTTTTCTATTTTGTTTTGTTGGTGAAGCACTTTGAGTTAGAACGCTGTCTTTAAAAAGGGTAATTTAACAGTTTTTCCCCTTTTAGTTCAAAACAGAATAAGAAGACATCTCGCCATACACTGCTCATAACTGAAGAAGTGCAATGCACAAAACCAGCCGTTACTGTGTGAGGGGTAAATAATAAATGTGTCTCAACAGGATTAGTAAGTCACAAATCATTACAACAAGCCTTCACTTCTAGAAATATGACAGCCTTGACATCTCTTTGAAAATGTACATAACAAAACTAGGGTACCCCATAATGCTCATGTAAGTTAAATAAAGCAGTAAGTTAAATAAAGCAGTCAGTAAGTATGAGTTAAAATTGGGTCCCCCCGTTTAGTAAACAGAATAACTTACTTTGGACAGGGTCATCTATTATGACCTTGCCAGTTGTAAATAATAGCAAATGCCACAGTAATCATTACAGGAAACCAGCCGTCTGCTTTACAGTAATAAAACAGTTATATATAGGCCTGGACTTCTGAACTACGAGCTGCAGCCCGTCTCAAAGAGTAAATATAAGATAATCATCTTGTCAAACAGGAGACCACATTGATTACACAGCTACACCTTAAAAACAGACTGTAATGAGAATGTATTTGAATTTAGAAACAAACATGAAGGTATAAGGTAGAGCTTTAACAACTGCAAATTTTGCTGCACAATTAATTGTCTCAGAAATAATTGCGATTAACGAGATAATTGTCTTTCAAACTTAAAAATATTTATTTATTTATTTATTATTATTTTCAAACAAATTCAAGTTTTGAATGAATTCCAGGATACATCTTTTGGTTATATCAGTTATGTGACCACAGCCTATACAGTAAAACAAGCCTCTTTATTATCATAAAACATAATATATAAAACAATATCTTAAATGAACATAAAATCAACGCTTTGTCAAAGGCTTTGTCAGGCAGATTTTGGGCCAGAAACACAAGCGTGTTCAATATCTCTGGCTTGACTCACTACAGCCCAGGATGTTTGGAGTTGATATGGCAACAATCTAGCTAGCATAGCTCAACGGTCCGACCAATAATCACTTATACAGTATAAATACAATCTGGCATATCTAAACAAAATCACCAATTACCATCAACAGTCATACGCCCTAGGACCTTAGCAAATGTTACCAATTAATTGCGGTTAAACAAAGAAACTGTGATTACTTAAAACAATTAGGCAATTAAATAATACGGCGTATAGGCCTAATGCATATTAATTGTGCATGCAATTTTCTACGACTGCCATCATCTTTTTTTGGTGTTATTTACTTGGAAAGCAGAGGCCACGCTTTATTTTTCCTTTGCTAAAGAAGATATCAAAACACAAATAATTCAATATTTAAGGTATGAAGAAATTGACTCAAAGTAGATTTTTTACAACTTTTTAGTACAGCCACTCAAAGTATACCTACGTTGTGAAGTAGAAGTGACAATTTAATGTTAATTAAGTGCTAGTGTTTGCTCAGATTTATTTATACAGTACGATATACAATAATACAAGTAAAAACACAAAATATCCTCATCAGTCAATGAGAAGAATTCAGCCTTGTAGCTTTGACAGTGAGTCATCATCTGTCTATGGTGTGCTGTATTACATTCCAACTCTCCCCATGGTCACACAACAATGGGCATCGTTCCAGCATTGAGTGCTGGGAGAGAGAGTATTCTAAGTATGCTGTCTGGCCTGGCACACAAAAGGATGTTAACATGCCCGTTAGAAACCAGATTACTCAGAAAAACCAGGTTACATAGGAAATCAAGACAACGCGTTTACATGCACTGTGGTAACCTGGTTACTGTAAAGCTGCAGATCAGTAATATACTTCTCCCCTACCTTCTTATTTGTGGAAGCATTACTTCTTCAATATAACTTTTAGTGATAAAACATGCTTTCTGATTGTTAAGGCACAGTGAGAGGACACAAGTGAGCCTGCAACTGCAGCGAGCGTTGTCTGGGTGGAGTTTTCGACCGCTTTATCAGCATTGCCTTGACTGCCTATTACCTGAACAACCTACCGAGCCGTCGTCGTCTCGCTCCGTCTCTCTGCTACGCCCCCGTTCACGTAACAGCAGTTAGTAAAACTGTATTTCCCACTATGGTTAAACTTTGTAATTAATCCGCAGTTCACATGCGTACAAACCGTAGGGGGTGGTCATGCACGATTTGGAGAAAAAGTCATATTGCGATTTACAGTGCAATTACAATTAATTTCAATCAATATAATGGTATCATGAGTTTACTTGATTATCAAGGAAAATGCAGAAAATTAGCTACTAAAATGTTTAAATGTGTATTTTTTAACTTGAACATTTAAAGTTTAACAACCACAAGAAGTAACACAAACTAAAATGTGCAATACTTTTTAAAATAACTTAATTTAGAAAATGAAATAAAAATACAAATTGTTATTATATAAATTAATACATTATTTATGCCCTTATAAACGATCACATTAAAGATCGGTTTAATACAATAACTAGTGACTAAGTTACAAAATATACTTAGTACAACCTCTGTCTGCATGCTCTGAACCCCTCTACACATCTGATAGTCATATGACCATACTGACTGGTTACTGGTCATCTTTTGTGGACGTTGTTACGAGGGGCGCGCTTAATACATCCATGGGGTAGCGTAATTCAGAGGGCAGATTCAACATTGAGTAAACACAGAAGCATAAATCAGGCAATAGTGAGAACGGCAGGCGAGTGAGTGACATCAGTGCCTGAGTGGTGAAGCAAGGAGAGCGACCGCTGGTGAGCGGTGTCGGACTTTGTGAGAGAAAAGCGAGAGGAAACAGCAAGAGACGGCAAAGACGATGTGTTTTATTATATAAATTGCACATGAAAACTTCTTGGTACTAGATTAATAAAATCAATTGCTTTTTCAGTCCACTAGGTGGTGCAGAGACATTTATCTTTTTAGATAATACCGATGTTGACAAAGGACATAATTTGAAGTTGGAAAAAAGGTAATACATTGCAATATATAGCAGAGTATTGCAATATGTTTAAAATTGCAATAATATTTTATTGTGACAAGTATGGTGATAATATTGTATCGTGGGGCCCCTGGTGATTCCCGCCCCTATTGTGGGGTGAGTGACTGACCAATAAAAAATGACCGTCTTTGTTACCAAGAAGAGTTGGTATGGCGTAGTGGTGTATTATTCTCTGCTTTATCTCAACAGTCAACACACAGCACAGTTCAACCACCCTTTGGCACAGAACAAACAAGGGTGGGGCTTATTTTCTGCGTCACAGCAGTGAAAAAACACCCCAAAAGACAAATGACCCTTTGGACACAAAACATTAGGCAATGGACAGAATTGATGCACTGTGATCCTGTGATACTTTTACCCTCTATAATGTATTGACATAAGTGCCAAAAATGTTGTGTACATTTTAAACAGTAAAAACGGATCATTTACAAAGATTTTGACAATGAAACTGAACCACAAAATTTGGATTTATAAAAGTTTAAACTGCAGGAATGAACAGCATTTTCTGCTTAATAATATTAGAAATTCTCAAATAGCCTGCAGCACAAACAGCTTGCCATAACAATGTATCTAATATGTAATAATATAACAATGTATGTATGTAAATCTTAAGCACTGTATGCCATTGTTTTATCATTGATGTGCAACTTGATAATGTCACAGAAACTGAACTGTGCAGGGCCCAAAATGGTTTGACTGCCAAAACTGACATAAAAAAAAGATTGTGCAATATTAGACAATATGCAATGCATACATTAGGTGCAAAACTGGCCCCTTAAATGAGCTTTGTTGCAAAAACAGTCCAATTCACAAAGATCAGCCATAATAGCCACATGCAGTTACAATGAAATTAGCGTCTTTAGAGAGTTGGTGGTTATCAGGCTCATTTATAAATAGTGTCCTCCACTTCAAATCATGCCCTCTTCGTCTGAAAGATGTGTTTGAAAACACCAACAGCACCGACAGCATAGACATGATGTCACCCATTGGTTTGTGGACTGCTGTTTTGACGCCAGCAGTTTGCATTTTGTCTGTGACCGTATTTGGACAAGAGGGCGGAACTAGGGAGGATGACGCAACTAAGAGAGTGTTGTGATTGTGAACGCTAAAGAGGAAAAGTTGCCGATTTTCAACCAGTTTTACCGGTGGGTAAACAGGGATCTCTGGGTACAGGCACTATTCATCTGCATGTACGCAGTAGGATTCTGGACATAAAAACTCTGATGCATCCAAAAAATGACTCTTCAAAGCCGTTTTTATTCAAAGTTCTGTTATCTTCTCTACCTTATAGCTTACCATCACAGGCTCAGCATTTGCTAAGCACTATTAGCCCAAAGATATTGCCTGCCTGACTGCATCTGGAATCACAACTAAGTCAACAGCACCACATCGGGTGCATGTGGGGGCAAGTGGCCAGATAAACTCTCTTAAACATCTGTGTGTATGGAAGGATGAGTAGGACTTGTCAAATGTCTTATTGCACATTGGGTTTCTCTGACTGGTGAATTTAAGGCTACAAATAAACACACTTACAATAAGAATCGTCTGATTACATTTTGCCATCAAATTGTTGCTAGCTAATAGCCTTTAGGTCTTTGCATCAACTGCAATCATGTCTTTTTTTTTTTTTTTACCTTTATTTATCCAGATACGTTGATTGAGAACAAATTCTCATTTGCAACTACAACCTGCCACATTCACACAGTTACACATTCATACCTGGAAGCTGCCCAGTACAACCACAGTCTGATCTGCTGCCACTGAGCAGCTCCACTGGAGCGGTTGGGGTTAAGGGCCTTGCTCAAAAGAACCTCAGTGGTGGTAATGAGGGAGGGACAAGCGCTGCTCTTTGACTTTCCCCACCCAGATTTTATCCTGTCGGTCTGGGGATTGAACCGGTGACCTCCCGGTTACTAGCTCGCATCATTAACTATTAGGCCACCACTGTCCCAATAACTAATAACAACTAACTAATAAATAAATAATAGTAAGTAAGGTACAAATGTTTAGTTTGCTCAGTTATGCACGAGGAAGTGTTACCGTGGTGTAATTGTCATTGCTCTGATGCCAAAGAGGAACTAAAAGATAGATATATGCATGCACTGGAAACAAGAATCATGTGCCAAAACTAATATTACCACATCTAAATATAGCAGACTTCCCCCCATAAACAAAGACTTCACACCGTCTTCTTAACACATGCACAATCGTATACGCGCACGAGAACACACACCCATGACTTCTGCTGGGGCTTGTGTGACTGCATAGACCCACATCTGCTGTTGGCCCTTTGAGGGTAAACCGTGAAGCTTTTTGGAGAAAGAGGGAGAATGAGGGGGGGAGGAGTTCACAAAAGCTCTCGAGCCCGAGGCATGACCGTGGGAGGTGGCAAGGGGGTAAGCTGAAGGAGCACCAATCCTCCACCTGCCACTCATGAGCCAAGAAAAGTCCAGTGTTGATATGATGAAACCAGAAAGAAATATTGCACAGAGTGATGGGGCAGTGAAATTCTGTGGAGGAAGGATTATTGAGGGGTGACCGGTTAAGCTTGGCTCAATCAGAAAAGCTGCTTAACCTGACAAAAGGGTTTAACAACAATATAAGAGAAGGTGTCTCTTTATGTATGTGATTTGTTCATTGTGTGCTTGGTGAAGCAGCAAACATGTTTGTGTGTTAGGAGGACATGATCTGATTAAAGACATCTGCTAGGCCACGAGACCAACAGATACTTGACACACACACACACACACACACACACACACACACACACACACACTAATCATGTATTGACTGTATGTAATGCATATAAACAACTTCACTGTTTTATGTGGCTACAAAAGGGAACCATTTTATGTAAGTGCAATGGCATAATATAAAGACAGTGCAAAGACAAGTGTACAGTGACGCTGCATCCACACAAGTTGAAAATGTTTCAACTTTATTGAAAACTTTGTGCTGTATAAACTGTTATATGACTTCACTACGAGAGACTGTAAGACAATAACGTAACAGAGTTCCTGATAACTGATTAGTCAGTCTTAGCTAACAGATAAATGAATGATCCACACAGCTGGTGAACATGTTCCTAGTACAGCCTCCAACATACTTTTTGCTTCGGCGCACACGCAGTTCTATGCATATTCTATTGAGGGTCCGCGTCGGCCTAGTGTTCCACACATAGGCATTTCCCGATCCACACGCCACACTTTTTCAGTTGATAGTCTTTGTATTCCTTTAAAAACAGAGGCTCTCACCAGCAGATCCACCTCAACATATGCTATAGGACAGGGGTCTTCAACATGTTTTAAGCCAAGGACCCCTTAGTTGAAAGAGACACTGAGCAGGGACCCCTACTACATATATCGTATAACATGAAGTTGAATAATAAACTGGGACTACAAGTATGTGTAGGGCGGCCTGAAGCCTTTATACATCTTTTTTTGCATAGAATACTAAGCTATTAAAATAGCTAAATAATTGTATTAATTTGCATGATTTTATTTGTATCTATGGGTGGCTAGTGACTACCTATATAGGTAAGCCTATCATAAGTGAGGATTTATATTTGCTAATAATCAGTGTTGGTCATCTTACTTTAAAAAAAGTAAAAAAAGTTTTTTTTTTAAATTACTTCTCCCAAAAAGTAATTGAGTTAGAAGCTCAGTTACCACATTATAAAAGTAATTAGTTACTCAAAGTAACGTTATTTTTTATATTCTATAACGCTATTACGTTCTGTAACATTTTTAACATCAAAGACGTTCAAGTTAACTGACTAAAGAACATTTGGTATTCATCTGAACTCAATAGATTGCAGCCTGCCATATGATATGCAACGATAGCTCTTAATGACACGGACTCCACAGTGGACAGGGGGAGCATATTTTCAACAACATACCTTGCAATCAATGTGTTCTGCTCGGCCTTGTTGTCACCTGTTGCTGACCCGAAAAATCGAGCGTTGCTTGTTTTAACAGAGTGGCTCCGTCTCCTTCGCTGGAGCTCACGCTAGCTGCATTTGGGCTTGGGGTTATTATGGGGTTGGGTTAGTAGCAGCAACAAGTGTCGTGTTAGCATGTGTTGATGTGAGGTGCTTCATAAGATTCGAGTTGCTTGAGGCAGACGTGGATAAAATCTTTTTTCCTGGGCATAGCATGCATGTTACATAAACATTCTTGCCTTTAATTTCAATGAGCGAGTAGTAGTGCCGGTACTTCCAGTTCGAGAACGCTACCTTTGAATTTCCCTGGCTCGTCGCCATTGTCGCTGTCTTGTGTTTAGTGGTAGGTAGTCAGAGCGTGCAGTGAGACAGTGCGAGCAGGTCATCCGCCCACCCAGCCAATCATCATCATCACATTTGCAACGATGTCATCATCGGCCCCCCCACCCCTGCTCTCTCCAGGCAGCTGATGTGTAGCCAAAGCCTGACACCTCGCGCTTCATTCAACCAAATTGTAGTAACGTTTACATTCTAAGTAACGATAACGGCGTTGCAGCGATGGGAAAAGTAACTAATTGGCTTACTCCGTTACTGAAAAAATAACTGCGTTATTAACGGCGTTATACTTAAACGCTGTTACTCCCAACACTGCTAATAATATTGGATTCATTTTAGGACTTTCAAATTTTTTTAAAAACATAATTTTTGCATCGACTCGGACCACCCGGACCCGGACCACCTGTTGAAGATCCCTGCCATAGGACATATAGGACTCCTCAGAAGAGATACGTCTCTAAAGTCATTCCTACTCCCTATTGCACGTTCTGATTCAATTGAATTGCACGTTGTTTTTTGTTTCTTTTCCTCGAGACCGTGGAGGGTGGGGGGTGGGAGAGGGTGGTTGTTCTTGTTCAAGTGTGTTCTGTATGTTTAAAATGTAAACATAAAAAAAATATATCTATGTCTTGAGAAGCTTGTTGTTTTATCGTTTACTTTTAACTCACTTTACATTTTCTTTGCTATCTTTTTTTCCTCTCACTTTTCCTCACAGCCACATATGCTACTCTCACCGCTCGCTCTCCTTGCGCGACCACACAGGCACTGATGTCACTCACTCACTTAACGCACCTGCCATTCTCGCTCTAACTTACACTACTCTTGTAACAGGGGGTGACGGTTAACCGCCATATTGCAGTGATGCGTTGCTTCTTCACCGCTGTAAGAAAAAATCCATACCGTCACAGCCAGGGTGAATTTTGCAATTGGCGGGTAACACTGTCAATCTACCTGCCACATTGGCAGGTAGCCAATGAGAATTGAGTGATTCAGACGAGCAACTATCGGTAAGCAGGCTACGCGGTTGCTTACGGGCCCAGACCAATCAGGGGGCCGCATCACTGGAAGACACTGATTGACAGCCGGGGCCCCCCTATCGCATTTGCATTACTCGCGACAATCCCAGCAGTCCCACGTGCAGCCACTGACCAAGCGGTAGTGAGAACGGGTCAAATTAATTTCCTTGTTTATGTTAGGAAGACAAGACCTGTGTGACTCAAACAGCTCACATTTACCAACAAAACGTACAGCGAAAAAAGACCGTGCAAAACATTTCAGACCATCCTGCCAACCTGCATACATTTTAACATCAATGTACGATGTAACGATTTTTCACTCTAAAGTCGCTGAAAGCTGCTTAGTTTCAATCCTGTCCTGGGCTTTTGCTCCATTTCCATGCGCGCGCGCGCACACACACACACACACACACACACACACACACACACACACACACACACACACACACACACACACACACACACACACACACACACACACACACACACACACACACACACACACACACACACACACCAGGAAAAACCGCAGATGAGATGTACAGGATGACCTAAATTGACAGCTACGCTCGTTATTGTAAGTGCAATGATAAGTTAAAGTCCAATAAGTACTTTATCAAACCGTATTAATGTGTGTACCAGCCACTGACACATATGTTCAAATTGGATTCATTCAATAAATTATGTTTTGTCTTAATCCACCAGCCATTTTCATATTATACCAACATTTGTAGCATCCTGAGCCTTTTTGGTAAGGTTCCTAGGAAATCTCAGGCCAGAGTAATGAATTAATAGTAATAATTATTATTCTCCCCAAAACAAGTTTCCGTTTTATTTTTTAAGAACTATACAAAAGAAATTGCAACTTTTATCGCAATTTTTTACAAAAGCTCCAGCAACAATCTCAAAAAAAGACTGCGAAATCCTGGAGGGACTGCCCTTGTGTGTTTGTTCATGTGTTATGGTGCGCATTCACCAGCGTTTAGCGCATTCATCAGTGTTTTTTTGTTGTTGTGGTGTGCGTAGGCCACTCCTGATTTTGTCAGTCATCTCATCTCTTATATGCAGTGGCATAAAGAGCCAACACCGGGCCCCTATGCATGATTATCAAGGCGGGCCCCCCTACTATAGCACATGATGACGGCGCAATGTCCACGAGTAGGCTACCATGAATAGGACAGGATAGGATCATAGAGACACAGTAATTCCTGTTTTTCACCTTTATGAGGCAAAGACAATCTGGCTGGTAAAAAGTCACTGTGGCAGGTGGATGGCTGGTGGTCAAAAAAGTTAACTTGATGCCCTGGTCACAGCCCTAGTGGCTGACAAAGGACAAGGGAAGGGGAAGTGAGAGTACGACATCTGTACGATACACAAAAACAGCTGTCTCACTTCCTAATACAGACTGGAAGATCTGCATGGAAAGGAGAGGGAGTAGAGCATATTTGTAAAAAGATACAGCAGCGCCTTTACTTTCTCCGTAGGCTTAGATCCTTTGGAACCAGCTGCCAGATTATTTTTTTCTGTTTTTTACTTCAGTGATTCAGAGTGTCATGTTGTATGGCAGCACAGCCTGGCTCAGCAGGCTATCTGCTAAACTAAATTGTATAATCAACTCAAAGTTTGTGCTAAAATGTTTGGTCAACCTGTTGCACACTCCTTTCAAACAATCCATAAGAATAGCACGCTCACCCGGATTGTCCACCAGGTCTGCTCTGCTGGGCGGCTGTGCCATGGTTTTGTTCAGTCCTCTGCCATGCGCCATACCACACTGGGACTGTCTCAGAAGCGGAGCGTCTAGCCTGCCTGACTCCCAGATGTTATTGTCTCTACAGGTACTTGAAAGAATAATGACGTGTTTATTAAGCTAGTATCTACCTTCTACTCCATGCACTCCTGTTATTAAACTTCATGCCTCCTCTTTCCTGGCATTGTCCTAATAAAAAGGATTTGTGATGTCTATTATGTTTTTCCACCTCTAAGATTAATCTCTTGTGGTCCGTGGTGTTGTAGAAGAGACGTATATGGTGTAAGGTGTATTTTGGTAAATTGACTGGATGCTCTCGCTGTTTCACTTCCTGCCTGGCTGTCTGAACGCCCTGCGGCTCGCATTATAAATAGAAAATAGGAGTCAGGCTTGCTAACAGCATCTCTTCTGACTCCACAGGGCTCGAGAGTGCGCCCAAATTTTGTAAGGGTGCAACTAACATTTTTCTAGGTCGCACCGGTGCACCTAACGTCCTCTCCGCTGCGTTACATGACCCATCCGCGCAGCCCCGCCCCCATTCACTCACACACGGCCACCGTGCAACATGGAGAGACACGGCGTCGGTCCACACTGCGACATTTGTCCATAGTTTTAATTGTTATTAACACAGCTGTATATTGTTAAGCATGAGAGGGAAACCTGTAATTGTACCAGTGTTTCCGCTGGTAACTCCCTGTTACTGCGGCCGCCGGACGGCGAAAAACACAGACAAAGTTATTGAATGCAACCAACTTCAGACGGAGCCTGCTGGACCTGGGCGAGAGACGTGGCCAGAATATCATAGTTCATAAAAATGCAGCGCAGAGACGATACAGACATTTCATACACAAGATGTGTGTAACGCCGCTGACCCGCCAAAGCGCATTCACCCCGTGCTGGACCCGTTCATAATGAGTCAGCCATCACTCTGTGAGTAGCATGCATCTCTCTCTCTCTCTCTCTCTCTGGAAAGCTGAAGACATGAAGTAAAGGGCCGCAGGTCGGAGTCTAACCCGAACCACTGCATCGAGAAGTAAACCTCTATATATACACACCAACTGAGCTATCCGGGCGCCCTGTCTCTCTTTTAATCAGTCTGTTATTGTTGTTGATAACAAGTGAAGGTGCTTTCTCAGAGATAGATATATATATATATATATATATATATATATATATATATATATATATATATATATATATATATATATATATATATATATATATATATATTTTTAAATACAACCCCAAATCAGAAAAAGTTGGGACAGTATGAAAAACACAAAGAAAAAAATAAAGTAGTGATTTCTAAATGTACTTTGACTTGTATTTCACTGCAGACAATGTGAACACAAAATATTTCATGTTTTGTCTGGTCAACTTAATTTCATTTGTAAATATACATCCTTTCCTGTCATTCAGACCTGCAACACATTCCAAAAAAGGTTGGGACAGAAGCAATTCAGGGCTAGTAATCAGGTAAATTGGTTAAATAATGATGTGATTTGAAACAGGTGATGTCAACAGGTGATTGTAATTATGATTTGGTACAAAAGCAGCATCCAAGAAAGGTCTAGTCCTTTAGGAGCAAAGACGGGCCGAGGATCGCCAGTTTGCCAACAAATACGTGAGGAAATTATTGAAATGTTTAAAACAAAGTTCCTCAAAGAAAGATAGGAAGACATTTGCTTATTTCACCTTCAACAGTGCATAACAATTAAAAGATTCAAGGAATGAGGAGGAATTTCAGTGCGTAAAGGACAAGGGTGCAAGCCTAAGCTGAACAACCGTGATCTCCGATCCCTCAGGTGGCACTGCATCAAGAATCGTCATTCATCTATAAGCGATATCACCACATGGGCTCAGGACTACTTTGGCAAACCTTTGTCAAGTACCACAATATGTAGTTACAGCCACAAATGGCAGTTAAAACTGTACTGTGCCAAAAGGAAGCCCTGTTAACAGTGTCCAGAAGCACCGTCGACTTCTCTGGGCTCGGAGGCATCTGGGATGGACCATCACACAGTGGAAACGTGTACTGTGGTCAGATGAATCAGTATTTCAGGTATTTTTTGGGAGAAATGGATGCCGTGTGCTCCGGACCAAAGAAGAAAAGGATCATCCAGACTGTTACCAGCAACAAGTCCAAAAGCCAGGGTCTGTCATGGTATGGGGTTGTGTCAGTGCCCTTGGCAAAGGTAACTTGCACTTCTGTGATGGCACCATTACTGCTGAAAAGTACATAGAGATTTTGGAGCACAATATGCTGCCTTCAAGAAGACATCTTTTCCAGGGACGTCCATGCATATTTCAACAAGATAATGCAAAACCATATTCTGCACACATTACAAAGTCCTGGCTGCGGAGGAAGAGGATACAGGTACTTGACTGGCCTGCCTGCAGTCCCGACCTGTCTCCAATAGAGAATGTGTGGCGCATTTTGAAGCGCAAAATGCGACAACGAAGACCCCGTACTGTTGCCCACCTTAAGACTTGTTTGCAGCAAGAATGGGACAAAATTAAACCTGAAACACTTCATCACTTGGTGTCTTCAGTCCCTAAACGTCTTGTAAGTGTTGTGAAAAGGAATGGCAACATTACAAAGTGGTAAATGCTTTACTGTTCCAACTTTTTTTGAAATGTGTTGCAAGAACCAAAATAGGAATTAGTTTTTTTGAAAAAAAAAACAATAGAAATCATAAGGAACACATTAAATTATGTGCTGTTGTATTGTCTGCAATGAAATACAAATCAAGTACATTTAGAAATCACTACTTTCTTTTTTTATTTGTGTTTTCCATACTGTCCCAACGTTTTCTGATATGGGGTTGTATATCCTAGGCTATTTATGTGTTGCAGCTGTATATTTTCAAACTAAGAAGTAAACCCTGCCTTTGCATTTTATTTTAATCAACCTGTTTTCATGAAAGAGCTTGTGAAAAGTGGCTTTGACTTAAAACGGAACATTTAGCCCACTTAGTCCACAGAGATATGATTTTTAGTCCTGGACTAGTGGAACATCTGATAAGAATCAGTGTGTGTGGGGGGGGGGGGGGGGGGGGGGGAGTTTGGAGGATTTTGACGCTAGGTGGTGTGGCCAGCTGGTTTAGCCAAGGATAAAGAGGAAGAAGGCCAAATTACAGGTATTGCTCATCTGAGGGGCAGAGGACAGCAAAGGGGGGGGGGGGGGGGGGGGCTATAAGACTTTGAGCCATGAAATGTTAGATCTCAGTTCAGGGAAGCACTTTAAAACAGTAGCACTTTCTATTTTGAAATGTTTTACTTAAAATGTTTTAGTTTGGCAGCTCAGTGAAGCACTTCAAACTTTTTTTGTTAATATTTTTATATGCAGTATGATTGTGCTTCAACTAAAAAGTATTTACCTACATCTTATTCTTGTTTAAAATCATTTACATAATATATATGAATGTATATGGAGCGTGATAAAAAGGTAAGCTTGAAATTGTGAGGTGGCTTCACTAACTCCTCCCTTCTGACACCTTATGCTTCATGTTGTAAAATTCCCCACTGGGCCTGATGAAACAGATGATACTTGGCTTTACTGCATAATACAAACAGACAGGTGTGTTATCTGATTTCAAATGACAGGGGGTTCACACTGAGCCGGTGATTTGGCCCGATCATAAGTCTTGTGTGACTTGGGCAAATAAACAGTGTATGTTTTAGACTACATGAACAAGAGAAGCGCAATACAGACCAGTTGCCAGGCAACCAGTGAAGACTTCAGGAAGTTACTGGTCTCAGCCCTGACATTCTGGCACATAAACCCCCATAAAACTACAAATGGATTAAACAAAACACATATACCGTGCTAATTAGTGAGCTAGAGATGCTGATTCTGTTACCTTTTCACGGACTACCTGTTTCCTTCTGCGTCCAGTCTTTATGGTAAGCTGACTAGCTGGCTCAGCTAAACATTTACCATACAGATGTGAAGGGGTTTGCAGCCACGGAGCTAGCGACAACTACAGCATGAGCTCACTAACTTAAGGTGGGCCAGCTATTCTCATTTTAGTGACAAGCTGCTCCTCCCATTTTTGCTTTAGTGATCTCTCCCTCGTTGCAACCATAGACTTGATAACCACTAAGCTTTATACAAAATAATGGTGCGATGACCTCGCTAATATGCAAATGAGCATGTGACTTCACATGCACCTAAGCACTTGTAAAAGCTAGGGAAAACCCTGGAGAGTGATACTGATCTTCTCATGCAAGTCTTGGCAAGAAAACGAGTAAGCTTACTTCCCTATTCCTTTAATGTTAAAATGTGTCCTATTGTCTTTTCCACCATGTTAGAATCTAAAGACACCTGCTGTTAAAACAGCCCACTAAATCCATTAGGTGATCAACATGAAATAAATCAATGACAATTTAAATTTAATCTGCAAGCAGCGCTGAAAGGGCCATCGCCCCTCCCAGTTCGTCGGGGGTACTGGCGCGATGCCGGTTGCCTGTAACAGTTCCTCTGTCCACTATGCGGCGCAAGAGAACAGACACTAATTATATGTTGCGGTATATCATGTGTTGACCACACCATGAACATTTTATGCAAATCGGATGATGTTTGCCACATAAGGCTGACTTCCTGTTGCCAACAGGTGGTGCTATGATCATGACTGAATATGGCCATGTAAATGTCTCCAGGCCGGGACTTTTTTCCAGCATGTAAAGATTCAGGCAGATTGGACAACGTAAAGTAGGGCTGTGCAGATGGACGATATCATCGTCCATTGTGATGGCTGGCCGACATCACGATGGAGAGCCACCATCGTGATGCCACGCCGCCCACCGCCTAATCCTAGTCGCAGGCGCTGGACGGGAAATGGACGGGAAATTGACAACTGTCCTTCTCCATAAACAACATGAAATCAAGGAGAGGGTTCACTTTTCCTGCTACAGATTTCCCACCGTAGTGAGAAAGAACAGGGGAGACACTTTGTTTCTCTCACTATGACTCTAGAGTCGCTACTCGCTCCAAAGCTAATCGCTGTCACTCTCACTTCTCCCTCGCTCTATCACCCACTCCCCACACACACATGCCGGCTCGACGCACACACCAGCGCACAAGTATAAACATCAGGCCACTTGCATATGCTACGGCAAATGCTCTAGGTTATTACTGTTGCTCTGTTAAAGGAAAACGTTCCACTGTACTGTCGTTACGCAGCGCACAGACATCTACACATATGCCTACCAAATGTCATACATCTAGGTGACACACACTGCCGAGGCTGTATGGAAAGGGGGCGCTCGAGCAATTTTTTACACCCAAGCACAGGACTCATAAAATATAACAATCTTCGCCAGTTTGGATGCGTGTGCATGTCTAAAGGAGCTGACACACCAAGCCGACAGTTGGAGACTAGTGGCGACGACGACCGACTGTGGCAACGACGAACTACTGTGGCATCGACTCACGTCGGCCTTCGTAGCTCTCGTCTTTGCCAACAATTAGCACTGGAACACACCGCAGGGACTACAGCCGACGGCCAAGTACCACATACATTCTGCGGCTGTATAATAACTCTCCATACCAGCAGGCAGCGGTAATCTATTCGTCATTCAACAAGGAAAACCGGATAACGTTGCTATGATACCCACAACCAACGGCATTTGCTCAACAGCAGAACCATAAATGACGCTTAACCCCTCAAAAATGTGTTTAAAACCCAGAGGAATAATAATAATAATAATAATAATAATAATAATAATAACAACGAGCAACTGCAGTAGGGCCTTCGCCAACTGATGTTGTCGGTGCTCGGGCCCTAATAATCAATTTATTAAAATGTTGATTGATAAAGTAAAACATTTTGCTGGTTATAGCTTCTGAAAAGTGAGGACTTTCTTGATCTTCTATGCACTAAAACCAAATGTGGCTTCAAATTAGTGTTTTTACATCTTTTGGCTAATATTCATACAAGAGTAACAGAGTACATGTGTAGCACATTGAATGAATGAACTCTGGAAAAGAGAAAAACATTCACTTCCCTTTACCGTTAACACCATTCAGCACTTTTCAACCACTTTACTTCCTTTTTAGGAGATGAGATCAGTCACTAAAAGAATTTTAAAAATGAATGTATGTGAAGTGACAGAGTTGACACACTGGTACATGACTTTACTGACAATGTGCTACTGATCATAAGGAATTAAGGAAGTATCCACAACCATTCATAAATAAGTGCTGCATCAGCTTGGAAATTACTCTGTATCACAGCAGATACAATTGGTTAACGAGTTCTGAGTCCATCTATCACAACTACAATACCACATCCTTTCAAATACACTTCCCCCAACAGAAAGGGAGGCAACAGAGAAAGACAAGGTCAATGCGTGGGGGTTGGCGGATATTGCAGTCAATCACTGACAATATAAATTCTGTAAATCATATTATGTCAAAGGAGCTTACAACACCAAGATAAATGTTTACCAAAGGAGCTTTTAATTCAGCTAATCTGTTTGTGACAAATGTCAAACAAATATTTTCACAAACATCTGATGGGAGAAATAAGATCTTATGGCATTAAGTGATCCGTCATAGCTTTGCCATAACAACGTCAAACAATACAGATCCTTCACTGATCCCCGACTTATAGCCAGTCGAGTATGTACTACCGGTAACCACGCTACTGGACAAGGGAAAAACGACATGTCAATAAACAGGCTTGTTTGGCTTAGCCTCTTAGTCTGTAGGGTTGTAACTACTGACCACATAAATAGTCTGCTAATAGTCCCCCTAAAAATAAAATACACATTCCTCTATAATTCACACACAACATGACGCACGCACAATTTCCTTAATAGTGAAACGTAAGGACAGCATTTGTAAGATATAAACTGCCACTGTTATTGCCAATATTGTCAATTTGCATACCTTGGCAAGCTGAAAAAAATATCACCCCAACCAGCTCTTACATCTGACGGCACAACACATGAAATGAGTTAAGGGCATTATGTAATAAAATACTGATTTAAGAACATTTTCTCACTGTGAACATTTGAGTGTAATTACGAGAATAGTGGAGATGACCAGTAAAGTCAAAAAGACCACATTACTGAGACAAAATATAATTTTCAAAAACAGAGAAAAATGATTATAAATGAATTAAGCAGTATCAGTGGTATAGTTAAATAATGAGTAGGTAGGCTACTCTTCCAATTAGCAACAAAAGACATCGTAGAGATGGCACTCTTATTAGGGTACAGTTAGACAGAAGGAGTAGAGAAATAACAAAAAAGGCCACCAGAGAACCTCTTCCTTCCTGTCTCCCTCCCTCCTTTTCCTTCCTTTTTCTCACCATCTCATGATTGAAGCATGGGCCTGGCTCTTCCTCTCTGTGTTAATCTTTAATTAAACATGCTGATAGTGTCCATGCTAGATTCAGAAGAATTTACGATGTGTGGATGGTGGGTGTCAATAGAAAGACAAAGTCGGGATTTTTCTGTTCTACAGTAGCCCAAGAAATCCAAACCCTATAAAACAAGAACAAGCTTCCATTTGAACAGGCCAATGTTACCAGTTCCTCTTTTCTTAGCCAACGTTTGACAGGTGTTTTAACTTCACCACAGTGACTTCCACATCTTTCCAAATTTCAGGAAGAGCAACTTCAACGACTCTGTTTCCCTGGGTTGACTGCTTTGACCCCACGGTTGGTTCTTTTATTTAAAAGAAAATATGTCACTTTTAAAGCTAGTTTTCCTTTTACTCTCATTTTCTTACAAGCAAAGTAGCATTTAAAAGGCTATTTATTTTAAACAGAGTCCAGCGCAGTGCTTACTCCACATAAAACATTACTCTACATTACATCACTCCCAGCGAACTTCAAAGAGTACAATGAGAGTAAAACAGCATCTCTGATCTGTATTAAAGGAATAAGTTTGTTGAAATAGGGTTATTCACCATCTCCTCTATATTTATATAGGTGGACAAACGCATTTTTGTCTCAGTGCATGCATTGTCTTAGTCTGGCAGCACCGGCATTAGCTTTGCTTAGTGAATGGAATCCTATGTTATATATATAGAGGAGACGGTGAATAACCCTATTTCGACAAACGGTGGCGTATTCCTTTAACCAGATAATCTCTAGCTCAGCTAAAAACACAAAACCAGCGTACGCAACCTTTTCGTTTATACATGAGGCCCCTGGTTTCTTGTGTGCATATAAATGTAGTCACTGTAAGGCGATACCTGCAGATGCCTTACACCCTTTGAGTGTGCGTGTGCCAGGACACAGACCAATCAACACAGAAGGGCACACAGCTTTGTCTCTGACAAAAGCAACAAAGTCAAAAGGTATTGATTCTCTGAGACAGGTTATAATAATCATAATGCATTACAAGTAAAATATATATTTTTAGTACTTACAAGACTCCATTTCTCTGAGTGTCTGTGGGAGAGAGAGACTGTGGCTGACTTACAAATTACTCAGCTGTGCTGTCAGCACAAAACTTGGTTCAAGAGACAGGTAAGTTTTACAAGGTGATGTCACCTTGCGCCAGGCTGGCGGGTTCCTGGTCCTGGCATCTACTGCAAACCTAATGAATACAGTAGATAAGAATGGGGCTGACTCAGCTGACGTCAGTGAGGAAACCAACAAGGACATCATGTCATTAAGTGGAGGCATCAATCTATTTTTTTTTACAGTCTACAGTTTTGTTACAGCTGTCTTACACCAGCATGAGAAGATATCAATGAAGCTATAGCTTGTTACATGTCAACTCTGAAGTACAACACGTTTTAAGAGCTATAAGAGTAATTGGAGGGTGTTGAAGGATAATTAACATTTTACAAGTCACATCACTAGTGGCCTTTACTGCCAATTTCCTCCGGTTGCGGAACGGCTGCAGAACCAATCGGTTTCCATCAAAGTCAATGTGTGCATTTCCACTGACTGCGCAACAGCTGCGTCCCGACTCCGGCACAGCTGCGGCGGTCCGCAGCCCTCCGGGGTAGATACGCAGAGATTCTATTTTTGCCAGATGCCGGAGAGCTCCGCAGCAATTCAGCACAAGGCAGATAGTGTGGGACAGGAAGTTGAGCACAGAAACAAAATAAAACATCCGGTTAATTTTCAAAATAAAATATGCCATGGATCATATTTCCCTTCACTACACCTTGAAAACACAGCACAGAGTTGTTTCCCCTCGACTCCTCTGGATGGAAACTGTTGTTGGTTTTGTTGTTCTATTCTTCGTGAATTCGTGAGATCTAGTGGGTCCTCGCAGACGGTGGAAATCAGCAGTTACACAGGATTTCCACAGGCTGCGTAACTGCTGCGGAACGGCTCCGGAACGTCGGCGGAGCCAATCGGTTTCCATTAAAGTCAACGTGTGTATTTCCACCAGCTGCATAACGTCTGCGTTCCGACTCCGGCACAGCTCCGGCGGTCGCAGCCCTGCGGATCAGATACGCAGAGCTATTTTTGCCGGACGCCGGAGAGCTCCGCAGCAATTCAGCACACGGCAGATAGTGCGGGACAGGAAGTCGAGCACAGAAACAAAATAAAACATCCGGTTAACTTTCAAAATAAAATACGCCGTGCTCACGAAGGATCATATTTCTGTTCACTACACCTTGAAAACACGGCACGGAGTTGTTTCCTCTCTACTCCTCGGAATAGAAACAAACTGTTGGTGGTTTTGTGGTTCTATTCTGCGTGAATTCGCGAGATCTAGTGGGCCCTCGTGACTACAGCTGTCAGTCCTGGCCGCAGCCGTTCCGCAACAACTCCGGATCCAGTGGGTATTGACGGACGGCGGACCACGGAGACGTTCCGCAGCAGTTACGCAGCCTGTGGAAATCCGGGGTTAGAGTGCGTGCGTGTGTGTGTGTTACATATTAAGTTATCTGAGATATAAGCCACTTTCCGACCAAATAGTACTGGAACATAGTTAGAGGAAAAGTACACTTCTAAGCAGTTCTACTAACTAGTCTCCCCCTAAACCGTTTTTTTCCATTTGCATTCGCACTGCAAGCACGGCAACAGTCTTTATAGCATTAAAATCAGAAAAGAAATACACCAAAAAAAGTATGAACTATATACTAAATCTAATCTCCGGAAGAGAAACGGGTATCTCTCTCTCTGCCTGCTGCGCTGTGGCTGTGTGTGAGTGTGAGTGTGAGTGTGAGTGTGAGTGTGAGTGTGAGTGTGAGTGTGTGTGTGTGTGTGCGTGTGTGTGTGCGAGGTTGTCAAGCCCACAGGCGCTTGTGGAGATTAACGCCAAAAAGGCAGTTAACCACAGGTTCCCGTTAATCTTATGATGGACATGTGTTGTGATATTTAAACAAACGATCCGTCAACGGTGAAATAAAAGCCTCTTATTTACGAGACTGGTCTGAGAGACCTCCAGCTTACAGCGGGGCGTCCGAGGATGACTGGCCGGCCGGCGAGCAAGCAATCCCGGCCGCCACCAGCTGGCTGTCCGTCACTTTATGGATCTTCTCAACTCCGAAAACTTTGAAAAAATTGTCAATTTGGACAACTGCCTATATTCGAAATCTAAACAGTTCATTTCTCGCCTAAAATTTTATCAGAAGTGAATTTAATGATGAATAAGATGATGAAAATTGTTAAAAATGTCCCGTTGTTGCTCTTTCTATACCGGAAACCCGACCCTCGTTGATCTAGGTCCCTATGTGGAAAAGGATAAAGACCTTGCCCTGAAGTAGGAGCTACGGTACTGCGGCCAGAGAAACTTACAAGTCCCCAAATTTGTCCTGTCGGAACTCAACGAAAAAAAGTGTCTAGGAACGTTAAGTTCTAGGAACTTTTACAAAAATGAGAGAATGCAGATCAAGTATTAAAACCACTCAAAAATACAAGTTAAATTAATAAACTTCCTCATCTTACAAGTATCCCTGAATCCCTGAACTCACAGTGCCTTTGTGATCTAAATCAAGGTTTACCAAGCAGCGACCCAATTGAGGAAATCATGCCACTGAAACACTGTACATGCGTTTAAATTCAATTTTGGAATTTAATAATTGTAAATATTAAGCGTGTACTGTAATAATTAAAAAAATAAAGATATTTCTACTATAAAATAATTACATCAGCAGGTTTCATTTTAAGTAATAGGCTACATTTAATAAAAGTTCTTACATAATATTAATTTAGCCCAAAAAATCAGCAATTTCAAATGGAGTGTAAACGCGTAACACAACAATGTAAGCAATATTCTACTACGGACGTATTCAACCTGCATCGGACCAATTCTTGCGAGACAGCTGTGAGTCTGGTTGTCACTGTTAGCAGACACTCGAGTCTGTAGTGTAGTTTGATAATATTTGATAAACTAGACAACTACATTGAAATGCATTGAATATTCATTTGATTCCTTTTTTCTTTCTCTCTCCCTCAGTGAGTCAGTAAAATTACGTTAAAATTTTGGTATTCTTGAATTATCACCATAGCCAGGTAGTGTCAAACCCACATCCAATCTAGGTTGAGAGGAGGGCCATGCCCTGCGTTGACCCATTCAGATAGGCTCCTGACTCGGGTTTGATCATGTGATGTGGTCACTCCTACGACACCACTATCATTTTTTTGTAGCGATGGCTCACTGGCTTACTTGATTATGCATTACTAATGTAATGTTGACTTTCTATGTTTAATACCAATTATACATGGCTTACCAATATAGAACACATCACGACATCAAACAGGTTTGCGTTTGAGCGTGTGTGTTCATGTTTAATAGACGCGCTCGAGTGCAGCAAGTGGTGACAAGGTTATTTAGACTGGATTTCAGTTTGAACCACCACACAGGATGTTCCCAGGTTGTGATTCACTTGGGGAACATTTTGTGCTGTACCTATTGTAACAAACTTCACACTATGATCCCTTCTATAATAATACAGAAATAACTGAATTGGCTTACAGCAATAAGTGGCTTCACTGGGTCGTGTTTCGGTCGCCCGTGTGTGGATAGCTGTTGTGACATTTGTCCTTTATCAATCATTGACCAATACAAAAAGTGATTTCTAGTTGTAATTACTGACACTGTAATGTCACTTTACAACCCGCTCTAAGCTTTTTCTAATTTACAGGACACATTCAAGTATCTAAATTTAAATCAGTAGTACAAAGGGCTGAAACTAACATCCAATATTTCATTATCAGTGTTATCTTATCACACTAAACGGTGTATGATATGCAAAACAATTACAATTGAGCAACTTCCGAAACAGTGTCAACATCACATAGCCTCCATAGGGCTCCACTGTTCACAACACTTTGACGCATGTGATAAGGGGCAGCACATCTAGGGTTTGGAAAACCTGGTTCTATAGGAACCGATTCCAAAATGCCAAGAACCAGGTACCCGTAAAAAAAAACAAAAAAAAAACACTCAGCTCACGAACAGCTGTTTATTGTCAGCGCAGTCGCTGTCTCTCACTCGCACAAACTCGCTACACACACACACACATATTAACGACCATCATTCTCAACCCAGTGGTATGCTTTTTCCAAGACGCAGTAAATGTTCTTTTGCATTTTAACTAGAGTTGGGTATCGTTTTGTTTTTTTGCGTTGCCGGTACTAAAACAATACTTTTAAAACGGTGCTGGTGCCCTAAAAAAAACGCCAGTCTGTGACATTAAAGAGTGGCTTATTTATTGTTTATTGCTAAGGCCAAATAAGGTCTGAGGTAGGATTTATTTAAAATGTTGTAACAATAACTTATAACAACGTCTTTCACCACTCAATTGCTGTTAATCAAAAGAAGAAACACTAGATGGCAGAAGGATATTTTACAATAAATTTGAATGCACCATGAGCTTAAGAGTTGCAATTGAACACACCTTAAGTCCCGTCGCTGTTGTTTCTTTAACAACTCCGACAGTGGCCATGGTGCAGCTAGGCTACTCTGTGTCTTTAGATGCAGACTGTTATATGTCCAGGTGCTGGAATCCTTTCCGGTAAAATTTAGCCACACGTTGGACAGTTCAGCTGTCAGCATTTTAACCGTGTTTAAGCCCGCTACTAGCTAGATCTGGTAGATAACGGTCGTTTAGGAATCGGTGCCATATTGGCACCGGGTTTTGGTACCCAACCCTAGTTTTAACTCGTATGTTGTTTATATTGACTGCCATTTCATGAATAAAGTAAACAAGCCTGCCTGTGTGTCTCCATGCAGTGTGCTGAGAGACAAGGGCACAGTGGACCGAATTCAATCTCAAAGATAAGAGCAGACGTATAACATTGCTTGTGAAGCTACGTCGGTTATATGAAATTTGGATGTTTTTCGAGCAATCGGCTGATTGTATAGGACCTGACATATGTTGGACTCTGTGTGATTTCGGGGGGTTACAGTACAGTGAATGAAAAAAGAATGAACCGATTTTAATCGAGTCATATTATTTGATAACAGCAACCAAATTAAACGGTATGAAATTAATTTACAGGTTTTAGCAGAATTAAGCATGTGATCTGGTTTCACCCTGCCCTTCAAAAGAAAAAAAAAAAGAAAAAAAAAAAAGAAAAAATCGGACTCGAGAATCGTAAAAACTATAGTGGGCAGTTTCTGTCTCCCCCATGATAATTCTAGGTAATGACAACAACGCTGTTGTTGCATCTACATGACGCAAGCCTTAGGTTAACGTGCACCACCCCCACTCCACGCAGTTGCTTGTAGCCAAGGAGGACACGGAGGATTTAAAAAAAATGGACTCTTCAGAAGAGGTAATTATCTTCACTCAAACTTCTGCGTGCGAAACGAATCAACTCATATGGCAATGGCTTCAATGTAACCGACGTCCATTAATAGTTGCACACTATAGCTTTAAGAACAGGAATGGATAAGCAGAATCTGAATCAGAATCGTTAAAAATCCAAACACATCACAGCTGAGATGGGAGCATTTCTGTCATAAATGAATACATTGGTGCATATAAAATAATCAAGTATCTTTGTCTAAATTTGAAATATGACAAACCCCTTCATCCTATTTCAGGTGTTTAAAGCACCTGCTAATAACTGATCAGCAAACATCTAGTTATTTTTTTTTGGTAAAGTAATCATGGCCAGTGAAGATAGAAACTAAAAAGGTGGGTGTAGTAGATCCATACTATCACGACACTCACAGGGAAATACATTATCACAAAGAAACTCTTTATCTGCAAATCATTATTTACTCTGTTAATCTATTCAGTCAGTCTATAAAACGTCAGAAAATGCCAATCACATTTTCCAAGAGCTGCAGGTGATGTCTTTAGTTGGCTCGTTTTGTGCGACCAACAACCCAAAAGGTATTCAATTTACTATATTAGAAGACTAGGAAAACTGACAAATATTCATATTAAAGAACCTAGAAACAGTGACTGTTGGGCATTTTTATCTATTAAACTGTTAATGATTAATTTTCAGTCCATCCACTTATCGATTAGTCAAATGAGATTTCCAGGTCTTTTTATTTTATTAATATTGTGTGACCCTCGAAAAAAGGTGTGTAGCCTGAGTTGAGATAGTTTGGACTAAACACACAGTTGGTCACAAAACTTCCAGCAGAAGTACTCCATTTGAAAATAGGGTATCCAGATCTCATGGCTATGCATCATGTCTACACTGACTTAACATTCTTGCTTTCTGAACGGTTTCTTTCCTAAATATAACCTACCTTCAGCGCATACTTGTCTCCAGTCTTCTTCTGGAAGATTTCAAGCACCTTGCCATTGATGCCCAGCCCCAGCACCTGGCTGGTTACCTTGTAGTCATCTGTAATGGCATTCTTTTTGATCTGTAAGGAAGGTCTTGCGTGGAAGGGAAGGAACTGGCCCGTAGTATTCTGCTGCCCTCCCGGGTTCTGCTGCCCCGCCGGGTTGGGAAACAGTGGCTGGTTCTGTGCGTTGGACAGCATGCTTGGTTTGGGCTGAGAGACGAACAACAGCCACCTCTCAACAACACTTCTGTCTTTTTCCTTTAAATGTAGACAGAGTCTTCTTCCTGGGTTAGCTGGCCTCTGGCGAACTATTCACAGGGAAGCAGTCAGGCCCGAGAAATAACCGGCAGTAGTTCTGACGTTACAGGTTAGCAAAGCTAAATTAGCTAGCTAGCTGTTAGCATGCTAGTTTAATCCTATTCTTGAGCTGTGATTCTCGGCTAACAACTCAGCTATCGGTTAGCTTATCCATCTCCGGTGGTGTCCGCCGTCCACCGGTACCTCAAAGAGCACTTCGGGAACTTTTCTAAAACATCCCATAAATCGGCTACAGTCGTGGGTTTCTAAATAAGTAACAAAAAATCTGGTGAGTGGAGTTAAAAAACGACAATAACACTCAACAAAAGACAGACAACACGGTGAAAAACTCCGACACCTAGCTAGCACGCCAAACACACTTCACTTTCCAACAGACACCCAGCCGGAGCAGGTTTTACTGCTGACGTCATGGCCGTTTTTTTTCGGCGCTTAAAGGAGAAGTAGGCTGCGGCAGAGGAAGCGACGAAGATAGGAACCATGAATGAAGCACAAACTAGAGGACAAAAGACAGAGGTAGCCTAGTTACAAATTGAAAGGTTATGGCCTGATTGCCGTAATGCAGCCAGAAGTAACCAACACATTTTTATTTGTTTAATATGTTGTTGTTTAAGTTCTTTTTATTAAATTTCCCACACGGGTCAACGAAGTTAGTAGATTATCCCCTCTGTTGTCCTGAAGCGACCCACTTGGCAATGTTTTGGTACTAGAAATAGACCCGACCAGGTTACCTCGAAGATAGCTATGGTATTTCCCAGCCTGCTTTTCCTAATTAAAACAGAATTTTCTAATGTATGCCTAATTTAGATTGCTTCTAATCATTTCTTTAGTTTTGTGGCTCTATTGCCGACAGCTCAGAAGACTCTCCATAGGTCAAGTGAAAAACAAATATCAGCCTCAAAACATGCAATTGTTAATCTGCTATACAATATGCTTTAAGTGCCCCTCCCATCCCCAAACTCAGAAACCCAAAAGGAAGTCTCTCTCTCTCTCTCTCTCTCTCTCTCTCTCTCTCTCTCTCTCTCTCTCTCTCTCATATATATATATATATATATATATATATACCTCTCTCTCTCTCTCTCTCTCTCTCTCTCTCTCATATATATATATATATATATATATATATATATATATATATATATATATATATATATATATATAACATTTGTTCAAATCCCTTTCCACACTGTCACAAATAAAATCTCTTGTATATTTATTTGTTGGCCTAAAAGTATTCTAAAATGCCACCCAAATTGGAAAACAACAAAGATGTGAAATGAGTAGCTTAGGCCCTGACCTTCAGTAAATGTGTTAATTCAATCATGCCACTTTAACAGCAATTGTTGCATCTGATAGACAGCCTTAATGGCTTTAACATTGTCCTATTTAACAAACTCTGAGCACTGTCATCTAGCCTTTAAGCTTGTCAATCTGTATTCAAGCCAGCATTGAAATGAAATCTGAAACAAATGAAATCTGTTGGCAAATGTAAATACTCTAAATACCCCCCCCCAAAAAAAAAAAAAAAAAGATAAGCAATAGTGCATTGCTTTTTGACAATGGTAGTGTCTTTTTTTCATTGAGCAGTTAACTTTGTTAAAGGGTTAATGGGAAACAACATTTACCTTAATTGTTTGGACACAAAACCAACCGATTGAATTATCTAGCATAAAATTGATCCACTGACAGTGAAAAAATACCCTCACTCCAAGAAGTACCTTATTTTCTATCTGGGCTATCAGAGTTAAATTATACGAAGTATGTATAGGCTATCATTTTAACCATATCATCCCCCTGATCTGTGTTGTTTACTCTGGTTTCAGTTACACTTTCTCTGCTTCTAAGTGTATTTCTTTGACTCATTGGCTATGGTCCATCTGGAACTTAAATGCAGCACTTTGTGGAACCACTAGATGGCAGACCAATCAAAGGTTTTATTAGAACCACAACTCTTGCCTTGAATGATTGCAGAGCTCAACTTATTATTTGCAATGAAAGTGTTTTCAAACCTGCATGAAGCAGATGAATAGTGTTTGCCACACATGATGCGATGACCTTGGCTAACTTCTGTTTATCTGTATATAGTTGTCCTTAATCACATTGGCTTTCTGTAAGAACAATCAGCTACCTTATTATTACAAATGACACCATTAAGAGAACAAGAAAATGTTAACTGAATTCACAGAACAAAGATGTGTCATGACATTGTCTCGGGCCATCCTGTGCTTCCACGCTATAGTCCTGTGTAATGCAATGTATAAATAGGATGGAGGGGCCAAGACTAACTAACTCCGATTCCACCTGGGAACACACTTCACTCTTTTCCCACCTCTTCTTGACTGCCAGATCTCGTTGAATTTAATGTTGAAAAGATTTTAAAATGCCATCAAACAAAAAGGAATATTGCTCAAATAAGTTTAATATGTCAATCTAACATTTATGTTTACCTCTGTAGAGCCACCTTGTTAGAAAGCTTGTAATATGTGGTGTAATTGGAAATCCACACCACTGTCAAAGAGACAGGCACCAGTGATTGCCTGCGACTTCACCCAAATTAAGTATTATAATATTTGTCTTATCTGTTAATGAGACTCAGGACATTGATGTAGCAATATATATATATATATATATATATATATATATATATATATATATATATATATATATATATATATATATATATATATATATATAAGTGAAATCTAATCTTGCCCTAATTTTGAAGGAGTACTCTAGCAAATTAGTACTGCACTTCCACAAAGTTACCATAATTACAAGCATCATATTTGATAACAAAATAGTAAAAATTGAAGGGGAAGATATTCTGACTTTTAGTGTCTGTATGTAGTCAAACTCCAAAAACACTGAATCCTAAAATTGACACAATGCAACCCGTCTATAAGCCCGAAATGAGACTAAGACTTTAGAAAGCTACAACTGTTTTTATCAAATGACTTCCCATGACGAATAAACTGTTTGATGTGTTAAATCACTGGAGTGCTCCTTTCATAACATTTTACTTCAAAAATGTTATGTATGATTGCTGAATGGACTGTCAACAAGTGTTTCCCATTTAGATCAAAAACTGCACTTCAGCTACAACTTGCTGAATTTTAGAGTCTGAGGCAAAAAAAACTATTCCTAAAATACTGCATGTTGCTTGGCAGCTAGAAAGACAAATAATTTGGTTTGTACAAAGTTGTCTTTGATACAGTTAGTCTATAACACTGCAGAGCTTGCTTCTTCTATGCAAATAATATCCATACATATTACACCAGATCTGCACATAATTTGATCTGATAACTACCTGTACATTTGAAATATCTTCAACAAACATATCCCCAATTTTCAACTAATGATTTAAGGGTACCTGTATTCTTAAGGAAAATACATTATTTAAATATGTATTTGACTAAATAATGTACTATAAGGATATTGTATAAAATTCCTAACTTCCCAACCTATAGTAAAGTGATACCGTCCTTTTGCGTACTCTCCACTTGGATACACTTCATTGTTATTATTCTCAGTTATGTAAGAGAAGCACATCACATGTCCTCATTGAATTCATATATACACACAGAGTACACCTTTTAAAACACCTATGCTCAAGTACACACACACACACACACACACACACACACACACACACACACACACACACACACACACACACACACACACACAGGCTATGTAAGAGAGGGGTCTGAAATTAGAAACTGTTGCCTGAGCTTTGACAGCTTTGTGCTGATGAATTAACACAAGCTACAGAGTTACAGTTACTTTGCATAGCTGCAGGTTCACTTATAGCTGCTCCCCAGACACTCAGGACGGTCTGTTCATTACAGTGTCCTCCCTGGGGAAAGCGTCATAGCTCCAACCATTATTCTCTGTTTTCATTGTCAAAGAGACCACAATGCTCACATCACCCTGTACATAAAATATTTCTGTCCATAACTGATGGGTTATGCATTAATGTCCCAAAGTTTGCCTTGGTGTACAAGGATCAGGAATGCAAGGTCTGTGGCCGGAGCTGTAGAATCTGACGTGCTGACATTTCCCTTTTCTCCACTGCTTCCCAGAATGCTCCCTTGACACACTCTCCTGTTTCACAGCACTTCTTTTAACTTCCTGACAGGAAGGAAATCTCAGGGACAGAAGGTGCATCTCCCTTCGTCTTTCCCTCTCCTCCCTCTGTTCTTCATTAGTGTACGAAAGTCAGAGCAAGTTTGGATCAGTTATTTCAGGCTGGCCAGAACCCGTCTTTGTCAGAATAATCCTCCATCACCCCCTGGGGCTGAAACCCTAGCCGGCTCTTGATATAGACCCATGGTCAGCACTGGCTCTGATATAGGATTCTAGCACCTGAACACTCGCAAGCCTCCCAACACGGACCTGTTGAACCTGCTCACCCCCCTGATGCACGCAGACACACACACACACACACACACACACACACACACACACACACACACACACACACACACACACACACACACACTCTATCACCCACTCTTTTCTCTTTGTCTCTCCATCTCTCTCTAATTGCTATGTAGAGCACCAAGAATACACATGATCTCATCTGAACTCTGTTTTATCTGCATCTTTCAACCACTGCAAACCATTTGTTTACACATGGCCTCTCTTAACTGAGCCTTAAGAGACTTTAGAAACTAGAACTAGAAACTAGAAACTTTGTCTATCAGTCAGTGTGTCTGTCTGTCAGCCTGTTTACTTGTTGGTCTATTTGTGTCGTGATTCCTTCCCGGCCTGGTTCACCTCACTGAAGCATGATTAAACTCTCTGAGGACAGGAGAGGTGGTTTCCCAGTTCTGGTTGCGATGGAGACAGATGTACAGGGACTTCAGCTCTTAAGGGCAGGGGCTGACTAAGCTTCATCTACTTCTATCCTCCCTTCTTTTTTTTTCTCTCTCTCATTTTCACACACACACACAAGGTCGTAAAAAATCCCACTGACAAGTCACGGACGGTATCAGCTTCAAGGCAAACCAGTCTTGTGATGGAAGAATACAGGGTGTCCAAAGTCACTTCCAATCTCAGCTGTGCAACACAGGCCTCTGGAGGTGGAAGTGGACCACGCCCTACAGGTGTGTGTGTGTGTGTGTGTGTGTGTGTGTGTGTGTGTGTGTGTGTGTGTGTGTGTGTGTGTGTGTGTGTGTGTGTGTGTGTGTGTGTGTGAGAGAGAGAGAGAGAGAGTCTATTGATCTGTCTCTCTCTCTATCTTCCCCCTCCACACAAACATAAATACCTGCACATGTGAAACCAAACATGAAAAGGCACACGTTGTGCACAGGCTGCCTTTAACAGAAGAGCTGCACAATGCAATAGAAATCTGCACATGCATCCCACACAAAGGAAACCATGTATGGCTTGTCATCCATGAAATGGACGGCCTTTTCTATTGCCCTGCAGGGAGCATGTGACCCCCACTGGAATTCCCTTTTCATCTATGAACAGAGCCTGAACAACATATGTCCCTGGGCTCTCAGGGATTGTGTGTACTGGCCTTTCCAAACTGACTCCATGCCTGCTGTGGAGCTGAGGAGACAGAGGAAAGGTTTTGGGTTACCGAAAGAGAATCAAAGAGATAGAGGGGAATGTGGAAGTGATGCAAAATCAAAGAAATATTTGAAAATGAAGTAAAACATTTGAGTAAAAAGACTAGAAACATGAGAAGGACCCGCTACAAGTTAATTCTCCCTTTTTTTTTCAAGGTTAGTGGGACAACAACTTATTAGTGTGCTTTAGTCACATGGACATTCCTGTTCCCCCTCTTGCCCCCAAATAAACAAGAGACCGTTTAATGACATGGACGATTATTTAGCCTACTTCTGTTGCCAGCTCAACCGCCCTCAGCTATAAAGAATGCCCTAATTTCATCTCCACTGTGTCTGTCCATGTGTCTCAATGGGGACACACCTCTCCCCCTACTCCACTAGTCAAGTCCATGCTATGGAGCCAATGCAAGAACTTAGCTCTCAGTCTGTCATGGCTGTCTGTTCTCTTCTCCTCTCTCTGTCCCATCCTTCATTTCTGATCAATTTCCTGTCCTAATGTCACTTTTTTGCTAAGACTACTTTTATGACTACAGCCAGCAGCCGGTTAGCTTAGTTTTAGTCTGGATCAGCGGAAGTACATGTACAGGACCTCAGATGACTGCTCTGTGTGTTTGTTGCCGTTCTCAAAATTCCTTCGCTATAGGAAACAACCTTTGAGCACGCAGAAAATGACAAGTTTAAAAGAAATTGTTCAATAATGACGGCCTGCTTAATTTTTGATTGTAAATATTTACAAAGAATATGTTTGCTGCATTTACTATCTAACAAAGTACTGGGACGTTTTGGGACTGATTGGTGGGGATTGCTATGAACACACGGCGATACACTGGTCCAGCTAATTTAAATAGCTCACGTTGCTATATAGTGTGAAAAGTTAACTTAATTTAATGTATTCTGTGGCCTTTTCTTCTGCAGGGTGCAAATGTTCCACCGAGACTATTTTGCAGAGGCACCGTCGCTGTGTCCAGAACAGCGGCGCCCAAGACGATTGCGATTGGTTTAAAAGAAATACAAACAACCCAGAGATTTCTTTTTCTCTGATCCCAGAATAGGTTAACACTTTACTTGAATGGGGTGTGCATAAGACTGACATGACACTGTCATAACCATGGCATGACACATGTCATGAACATGAAAGAGTCTTAATGAATGATATGACTACGTGTCATTCGGTACATTATGACACTTTTAATGCAAAGTTAGCATTGTTTGAGATGTTTGTGTTATGACAACTTGACATGAGGCAAGACAATATTACCTGCCATAAATATGGCATAGCAGGCCTAATTATCAAAGTTAAAGAAACTGTTTAACTTTATGTGTTAACATTACATTAAACTGTCAAAAGTGGTTGGTTTTTGCATTGGCTGTCATGACACCATCATAATTGTGTCATGGATATTTTACTTGGCCTCAAATTAAGTGAAACAATTTGGACTTCTCATAAAGATGTCATGAAGTTTGATTACAGATGACACTGTCAAATGCTTTTATAATAATATAATACAATATTGAAATTTAATACACTCTTCCTATATTTTCCAAGCTTCAGTTTTCCATCTTTTTCTGTCTCTGTCTGTCTGCCCCCCCCCCATTGCGAGGCCTGTGTAATCCAATAATCCATCTTAATCCAAACTGAGATTACATGAGGTGAAAGAGCCACTTTGCGCATGAGATTATCCTCCAGTTTAAATCACTACCATAGTTTGTGTTTGTGTATATTGTATGTGTGCACACTAGCAAATGTGTGCATGTATTAATATATCTGCATGAGTGTGTATGTATTGTGAGGGGAGGAAAGTGTATAGTGTGATGGTCCTTTTTTAATGATCAGCTGTTCCTGCATCCTCCTCCTCGGTTCTTCATCTTTTCCTCTGTTCTGAAGTCAGTCAAGTGCTCTTTAATCCTGCCAGTCTGATCCCCATCATGTTTCACCCCCTGCACTCAGCCCACTGCCCCACTGTCCCTGCATGTCTGCTCACCCCGATTCCCCACAGACTCAATACTCCTCAGTTCACCGTCCCTGTGTCACCTGTAACAGCCTGACATACCTGTAACATTGCCCCTAACAGCACACTCACTTTGCTTCTACCATGATTAAAAACAGACAGCTCAGATACAGCCTTTAAGACAAATCAGTTTAATCATCATCCTCTCTTGTCTCGTCAATCAACAAAGCTGAGAGAAATCCGCTGTGAATTACTATCGGACTGGCGGTCATGTGTTCCTAGAGTCCCGTGCAGTTGCAATGCTCCCCTCTGCACTATTTTTAAACTGCCCAGCTGGCACTACCACCCTGTCACTCCTCCTAAGCACACACCCACATACTGTAGATATGTGTGCATGTGCAGGACTGGTATGATGGTCCTCTGCCTCTACTATGCCCTTGTACGGTTGTATGACCCACAGACCAGCATGCCCTACTGGTGTAGATGTCCATTCCTGGAGCTCACTCCTCAAACATATATTCCCCTCAGCCAATATCATGTTCTGTCACGCCTCATGCCAACTAGCTGCCCTACTCCTGACATACAGACATATGGGCCACGTGGCACCACACACACACACACCTGTTTATCTATAAGATGTGAACTTGTGCCTTTTTCACATAAGCAACATAAATAGACATAATTATGTACCCTCTGTCTATAATGTCAGTACAGTAGGCCTATATGCAAAATACTGTACTGCCTGCCTCACATTTCCAGTGTACATTTTACTAACTGACTGGATTTATAACATTAAGCCCTGAACTCTTGAATTTGGGAATTAATGCACTCAGAGGATGGACTACCCCTATTCAATTAAATAGGCCTCATACTGTTAAGTTTTGTATTTATCTGTCTATGTGTGTTTGTGTCTAAGTCTTCACTCTGACCTTGACTGTGTGCACTATGCAACCATACGGAACATTTCACCCTTCTGATACGTTTACACAGGTTTCCAGGCATCTGTGGGGCAACAATTTCTGAGGGGCCCTATTTTGCACGCGGCACAGCGCAGCGCAAAGCCCGACGCAAGTGTCTTTGCTAGTTGAAGACCGACGCAGTTGTCAATTTTAAAGTTTAAATAGCAAATGCGTGAAGTGATCGCACCAGTGACTAACAAAAACCTGGTCTAAAGTCAATAGTGCAGCATTTCATTGTTATTTTAACACCAAATTAGTAAAATGCACCTAGGCTTATGCTCACACTATGCTTGTTACACACACACAGGGAAGCGCAGCAGCACGCAAACATGCAAAAGATTACAAATAAAAATATTACAGTGCAAATCCGCCATCATAATAGCAATGCACCAAGGAATAAACGCGCCTGGCTTTTAAAGGGAATGGGAGATGACACTCTGATTGGTTTATTGCATGTTACGCCCAAAACACAACTATGAATTAATGAAGACACTAATGGCGTTTTTCCATTACATGGTACCTGCTCGCCTCGCCTTGACTCAACTCGACGCACTGTGTGTCCGTTTTCCATTGCAGATTTTAGTACCGCCTCAGCATGGCTGGTCGTATAGCGGCGCCGCAGTGACCTAACGCGACACACACACAGAACGTCGAAGGTGTGTTGTTGTTTCCACAGCCAGAAGACACATTTTGTTTCAGATGAAGCTGGAGGCAGCAAAAAAAAACACCACAGCTGGCTAAACTATTTAAAAATGGCGGGTTTGTTCAGGACACCCCCGTCTGTCGCTTTCACGTCACCTTTTGGGATCGCCTCAGCTCGCTTGGAACCTCAACTGAGGTGGTACTAAAAAAAGGTACCTGTTAGCATGTACCAGGTACTTTTTTTCGTAATGGAAAACCAAAAAAGGCGAGTAGAATCGAGGCGAGTCAAGCAGGTACCATGTAATGGAAAAGCGCCATAAGTACAACCCATTTGAACCATGCGCCCGGTGCACAGACCCTTTTATCCGCCGTCAAACTAGCAAAAGTGGATTTGTACACGCCCTAAACGCACCTACGCCATGCGCTTCATGCCGTGCGCTTAGATCCTTAAAATAGGGCCCGGAGAGTTATGGACCAATATACTCCATCAGAACTGCTTGTCAGATAAGCAGCGGAAACTCCATTAATTTACTGTGCCTGGCAAGGAATAGTCAGGCACATAACACCCCCTTCAAAATGTCAAATCTTTGTTTTCTGTACGAATTAAACAAACAACATATAACATAGGTGAGCTTCAAACGGTGCTGGTAGGCAGATTTTGTTACCGTTGGTCAGAGAGGGTCTAGCTGTTTCCCAGTTTTTCAGTCTTTGTGCTAAGCTAATCATGTGCTGGCTGTAGCCTTGTACTGAATGGACAAATATGAGAGTGGTATTAATCTTCTCATCTAATGGTTCACACCAAATGCAAAGCAATTTGTTTTGTGCAGCACGATAGCATATAAAGTCAATGCAAAGATGCGAAAAGATGGAAATTCAAATGCAACGCAAATTTAGCATTTTTGCATGACTCTGTGTCGTTAAAGCCTATCAGCGTTGAGATTCTCCTGACGTCCGAAATGGAGGAAAAAATTATTGTTGCCGTCACCGGGCTTAGTGCACTTCTGGCTGATGCCCTGAACCCAGACTTGTTTTTTGTTTAAGGCGGAAAGAAATGCATGTTTGATGCTTTCATATTTCAACACAAAACTAGCAGTCAGTTCAACCGGCGGTGAGTTGTTTCTGTTCTGTAACACAAGATTTGGTTCATCAAAGATGTGAGCAAAGCAACACAGTACAGAAAATAAGTCCAGCCAGTTTTCCTTTCAACAGTGTACTCCATGTCTTAATATAGCCACCAGTGAAACATAAACATGAACACAGTGCAGAAAGACTGAATTATTGATGCCCAGCTGATGGGCTGTGCTCAAACATTTCCTCAGTCCCCTTCAGAGTATATGTGGGGGTGTGAGTGCCAGACAGAAAGACAGACGAGCAGATAAAGAAAAAGAAGAATCCACCATGCAAAGTGTGATTTGTCTGCCAAAGGAAGCCTTTTTCTCCTCTTCTCTCCTTTCCTCAGCAGGTCAACGCATTTCCTGTCAGTAGCAGACGGAAACTGGCTCTCCACACTGCCATGGAAAAAGCTCTTAGGACAACAATTCACCCAGCAGCTGCTACAAAGGAGAGGGAGGGATGGATGAGAGAAAGAGGGCATCGGAGAGAATAAGGCCACACACACACACACACACACACACACACACACAAATAAAAATAAACATATACACTGTGTACACTACTGGTGCCTGGTTCTGTCCTGCAGACATTACCATGTAACATGCTGTTTAATGCCTTCAGGGAACATTTCAATGAAGCTTTTGTCCCTTATGACATAAAGTAATGCAGTGTGTCATCTTCAAACTAGATTTACTGTAATTGACATTAAACTGACATACCAAGTACCCACTGCTGGAGAAGTACTGTCTTTTATAAGAACATTCAAAGTAAAGACGGCCTGCCTGTTGTTGTTGACCAAGAGCAGCACAAAATGGCAATTTCACAGAATTCTTTGCTCTTTCTGAAAAACACCGCCATGTACATTGAATTTTGTACAGTGCTGTTTCAGTAAAAGCACACAAGATGAAGCATGTGATAGAAACTGATGAGTCTGTTTACTCACACAGACAGCACATGAGCTTGTGTCATGCGCATACACACATTCAACCACAAATGTGGAGGGACAGGCAAGTACCAGACATTTGCATGTTGTATTTGCTTTGCCTTTTTGCTTTACAAATGCAATTCCCTTGGTGTACAAATCTCCCGAAAGTAGCTCAGTTAACGTGAAGTAACCTATTGCCCTGAGCCCCGAAGGAGAGATAAAGTAAAGGTAGTTTAGCAACAAGGGCCAAGGTTCACAGTAGCAGACGACTGTCTCCCAAACTCCAAACATTTACCAGGTTGTCCTGTCTTCTGTGTGTGTGTGTGTGAGGAAGAGAGCGGAAGAATAACATGTAGACAATAGAGAGAAAAAAACATGTTTAAGGACAGTAGTTGGGCACTGCTAGGTGTATTAGCCATGTACGGCTTCCAGTGGTAATATTAGATGTGTGGTTGTTTCTTTATATGATTCGGAAATTAATACAATTGTCAAATGGCTGGATGTTATTGTACAGTATAGTAGGACATTGATACAGTATGTGCAAAAATGCAGTTATAGTCATGGGTAATTATAATGCAATCAATCACAATAATACATGTTTTATGATAAATTAAGGCTATTGATCTACCTCTTCCTTTTATACATATTCTTCGAGGAAGAAGAGCAGTGTGGAAAATAACCTCCACAGAGAATTTGAGTAGGTGGGTTTTACAGATATTGTGAAATGATAGCTTTGATGTGCCCTTGGAGCTTCTTCCCAGAGTGTTGCTATGCAGGGGTGCTACCTTGAGGCTATAAGTGAACTAGAAAGACACAACCATGAAAACACATGCAAACTTATGCACAGATAAACACATGCACATATAGAGAAACAGACAGACAGTCAGATTCATCTCTGTAGACGGGATGATTCATCTTCTATTCCAGGCCCAACCGTGGCCCAGCCGGGTCATGTAAACAAGACAAGGAAACTGAAAACCTAAATATGGGGGCTGCATAGGCAGGCTGTGAATTTGGTTACTGTAGGAACAGACAGGCAGATCACGTTTCAACCAGTAAAGGTCCCAACAAAATGCCTTTTGCAAAGAAAATCCCGGAGCATGCACAACTGCACAGCTCTTCTACCCTGCAGTCTGTGTGGAATGTAGATTGGTGGGTTGGGTGGGCAAATGTTCCTTGAGCACAACCCCACCTCTCCCAACGATCTGCATCTGTTCAGCCTGTGTAGACATGTGCTCAGCTCTGCATTTGTGTGTGTGTGTGTGTGTGTCTAGTGTGCACTCAGCTGTGAGTGTGTCATTGTGTGTATATGAGTAAGGAACAGTAGGCTGGAGTCTGCTTTTGTGCATGTGGGGACATGTGTTGTCTCTCTTTCTGTGTGTGTTGGTGCAACAAGTGTGTGTAGGTGGGGGGGGGGGGGGGGGGGGGTACTAATGTGGCATTCTCCTGCTGCTTCCATCGCCCGGTTTGTACCTCAGCTGTCCCAGTGGACCGAAGCCAGACGACACACACATAGCTCTGGATTGTGTCTGCACTCTGTGACCCAGGACTCTGTGTGTGTGTGTGTGTGTGTGTGTGTGTGTGTGTGTGTGTGTGTGTGTGTGAGTGAGTGAGTGAGAGAGAGAGAGAGAGTATTATATTGTCCATTCCAATATCAAGCAAAAAAAGGCTTGCGTAAATGGAGAAGTGAAGCACAGAGGACCCTGCATTGTAGCACTGTGAAATGGTGAGTCACTATTCTGGTTGGAGCTTAGGTCCAGACAACACGAGTTCCTCTGGTGGATCACGACAGAGCTCAGTGACATCAAACAAACCATGTTAAGAATATTCTATAACAGGCAAATATGTGAACAAACAAAACATTATATAAGCACTGCCAGCAAATCATCCTTTTCCAGGCACTCTGTCACATCCCTAAATACAGGTTGAGTATGGCTGCTGTAGGAAGAACAAAGAAAAGTACAAAGTTCAAGTTTGCATATGTCTGACACTTTAAAGTGTTTATAATAGAAATACAATAGACATTTAAATATCTAAAGCAACGTAAGTATCATGCAGATTTATGTCCTCAAACTGCAAGATTAAAGACAAAAAAAAGTCCAGGGTGCTCAGGAAGTTCAGTCATATGTTGGAAGGTGCTCTTTGGGGTCGGGAATTCAATTGAGTGTAGAAAAAAAGGGAAAACCAAGGCACTCTTCTTCAAAATGATTTAAAAAGCTTTTATTTTGCTGGCTAATTCATAATAGAAAATGTAAAAGACATAGGAAGAAGCAACCAAACTTATAGCTTTTTTGTTTGTTTTTGGTTCCATCGCCCAGAAAACTGTTAGAATGAAAAAAAAGATCAATGAATTTCAAAGTTGTGTTTGATTACAATCTATTCAATTCAAAATTCTCGCAACTTTGGTTATAGTTATGCTTCAAATTAAAGCAAAAATACCTAGCTCACAGCCAGTAATTTAGGTAAACCAGTGAAAACATTAAAGGGTTGGGTCGCCTAAATTACTAAGACATATTTTATCAGTTACCGTGCTTGATTCTATTCACTAATAGGATGGATGCAGACATCTCAGAGACATATTTCCAAAAAACTATCTGCATAGCAACAAGTATATGGGGGAAATGGTGCATTTGGCACACAAATCCACTCAAAGTGTCTTTATGAGAGCTGACTGCAGGAACAACAACTGATCACATCTATCACAGGTATAACAACATCAACAAGAACACAAAGGAAATGGAGAGTTGTTTACACTTTAAGCCAAACAAAGGAACAAGCAGGTCAAGATTGCTCAACCTTCATGGTAATCGGAGAGCTGTCACCACTCTGCCACACCTCGTCCACGCTCACCACCAGAATCCTGCTGGGGATCAGTATGGTCTGAAGGCTTAGACTTGTTCTCGTATATAGGAGTGAGGAGAGAAGGATACAGCATTGAATGTGTGTGGGGAATAGAAGTCAGTGTGCCAAGGGGATGTAGGGACGTATGAGCTTTAGACCATATGGTCGGAGGTGACTGGATTGGTGTCTAATGGGATTGATCTAATCTGCTTTTACATTAATAGAACGAGGAAAGAGAAAGACAGACAGACAAGAGAGAATCATTTAGAAAACAACTGACTTTGAAAGAAAGTCATGCATATAAACTGAAAAGGGAAATCTTGAATTAAGACCATTAAGCTCACCAAAACAGGAGAATCTCTGCCACCATTGATACATTGTCTACTTTGTTTCTTCAACCTGATCTCATAATTATTTGATGGAAAGAGTGAGCCACTCCCAAGCTGGTGAGAACTAATACTGTATGTCATTTTTACCACAAAGCATCATTCATCTTTTCAAAATCAGCTGGCACAAACACCTGGGTTAAATTCCCGTACACATACCCAACCACCCACTCACCAAAAACCACCTCGCTCGCGTCGTCTTTAGCAGGCGATGTAGCTCAACCGGTTCCTCTCCCTCTTCATGTTGCGTGTATAGCGACTTTTTCTTCCCTCGGGGCACCAGCCTGCGAGTGTAAACACCCATGAATCACTAGTGTTAAAGATGATCAGTCTACCGTCATTATCACCGGATAGTCATCATCAATCTTCTCCCACTCTTCGCTTCCCAGGCGTATTTCTGGTGGTGCTCTCACAGATATACGTCAACAGTACATCTGTTCTGTTACCCATAGATGGGACACGGGACAGATCAGGTGGTATGATGAGCAGCATCAAAGCAGCAAAGACACTGGACTGATTTGACTGACCTTAATGTAGAGGTGGACTTAAAAAATTGTTTTAGGCTCTACTCAGTGCAAGTTTCCACCTAACTTGGTCCCTAAGACCCGAGTTGAAGAGAACTGCACAGGGAGTCAATAAGTGCCAGATTTGTCACAATAGATCCCCAGCTCTCTTTATATTTCCTAAAATGTCAATGCTGGGAATCTTGACTGGAAGAGACATCATTACACACCCAACACACCCGTTTCACGTGTCACAGCAGGGAAGATGCAGCTGCAGCTATGAACCAACAATAACATTGCCAATGTTTGCTCATCAGCTCACTGTAAATAATCTGTACCTGTCATTAATTTTATGAGCTGCAGCTGTGTTTACCCTGCTGTGACACCTGCCATCCGATGCAAATTGAAGTATTATTTGCTGTCAGTAAAAGGCAAATGCGGCCTTTGACTTCGCACATCTAGATATACTACGACTGGCAATCTTCACACGTATGTTACTTGTACGTTTGTTACGTTAAGTTTATTCTGTGTTCTTCAGGACTTTCATGGTAGGACACATTTGTGTCAGTATAGTCTCGCTTTGCCAGACCTTCCTCCACAGCGCTGCAGACAAGGGTCTGGCGAGTCCACACAGCATTCTGGGATGGTTTATTGGCATTTCTTTAAACCAATCACAATCGTCTTGGGGAAGGAACTTGTTCTGGTGGAACATGTGTACGTTCAAAAGTTGTTTTAGTCGTGCAACAGAAAACTCAGATTTGACAGATAGTCTAGCTAGCCGAGGAGCAGTTAACCACAGTCCTCATAAATCGACCGGAGTTTAAAATTCCAACACAAAGGAAGCCCAAGGCAACGGATATCCGGCCTAAATGAGTGAAATCCGGCGGAATTTCCATCGGCAACGGAGCAATCCCGGAAGCGGAACATCAAGGATACAGACTAGTGTCAGTATCACCTGCTGCCTCCAAGTTGTGTCGCAGGCCACTGACTCAGTGATTTCTGAAACCGTAACCTAATCACAGACTGAAATTCAACTCACTTTATAGTGATTCACTGTACCGACTGAACCAGGGGTTGTCTGGAGACGCACTTTTGTTTCATGACACAGGCCCCAGGTGTCACATAGCAAAAACAACACTGTAACCACTGGTTACAAGAGCTTGCGGTTCGATGACAGATGCCGCCTCGTCTCTGCACAGCTCCCCAGAAAACAAAACAGAGTTTACCTCAGAACTGAGAGATTTATCAGATTAAAACAAAAAATCATGGGCAAATCTTATTTGGCGCTCTGTGGACAGAACACACTAATTAGGATTTGGCTGATCTTTAAAAAGGATATGTTTTGCTTCACCTGACAAAATCCACTTTAGCTTTAATAATGTAATTTAGGCAGTTTCAAAACAGAAATCATCCCAGAGCAGCACATTTCAGTTAATCATTTTTATTTTCTTTAGAAAAAGAAACTATTATAACTTCATTTGGTTACTGTACAGTTTCTCTTCTCATAGTCACTCAGTCTGATAACAGGTTGTGATTTCATGCTGGAACACCAAACACCCTCCTACTAACGCACACCACTAGGTACAACATGACAGTATACTGCTTTCTCTTTTTACGCTTTTGTTTTTACATCCTCTGATATTCTGGACTGAATAGCAAATAGAAATAGAAATCACTTCTATATATATAAAAAAAAAAAAAAAAAAAAAAACACAGTAGAAAATCCTGACAGATTCACTTGGGGAGGGACGAGAGAATTAACTCTTTGAGCGATGTGGTCCATACAACGTGCACCTAACGTATGTGTCTGTGTGTTTTGGACAGCACCATAATTCACTATAAATGTGTGAGTTTAAGAGGTTCCCTGGCCTACATGAGACAAGAGTGAGAGAAAACAAGAGAGAAATAGATGGTGGGGGCGGGGGGGGGAGAATCTAGGTCAGATTGTGGAGCATGCAGACCCCCTTCCCAGACATACTCGTATACGCGTTCTCTCGCTCTCAGTGGACTGAACTGCATGCATGTTCATCCATAGTTGGGACAGTGGACTGTAAGTGGAACACAGTTAATATAAGCTTAAGGGATATATCAAGTTATGTCTCCCTGAGAAACACTTCTTTCTTCAGTACCACAAAAACCCGCCTTTGTCACTGGCCCGTCCTGTCAACTCTTCTACACCTCGCCGTGAAATTAAAAAACATCCTGGCTCATATTAAACGTACCGGTTTTCATTTTATCCCATGATCTATCTCACCTTGCATAGCGCAAGGTTCCATTAGGATTAATGCACCACTGCCAACAACCACAACAGCCAATTATGGGGCATGGGCAGGTGACATTCATACAAATTTAACTTTCCACAGCCAACTTTCTATCTCTCTCATATATATATATATATATATATATATATATATATATATATATATATATATATATATATATATATATATCTCAGTTTTTGTGCACCAGCCTCACACAGCAGGCTCAGTTTGTGAAGTACCAAGTGTGACGGCGACACCTTTATGACAGTTCAAGCTACTGTCCTCCCCACCCCCCCATTATTTTCACTCAAATGGGGGAGTTGGGAGGCAGAGGGGGCTGTAATTAGGTCGGCTAACGCCCTCTCTCCCACAGTAGCACCACGAAGCCAAAGCACACACACATACTAACGTCACATATTGAGCTGACATGCGAGCACCAGGTATCAGGAAAGGGATTAAAAAAAAAAAAATTAGAAAAGACAAAGTGAAGACCTATTGCTAAAAAAATGTTTTCATAATTCTTCACTACGTAACGCCAATCGCACATGATGCATGATTTTTTTTTTTCTATTAAATTATGTTGGCTCATCAAATCTTTGCTTGCTGCCAACTCTAATGTGATACGGGTAATCTCTGTAGCCCTTTTCAAGTTTCACTCATATAAACACTTCCCAAGAACGGGTGGCGCCCTTTGAGTGTTAGGAAAGAGTGTGAAGTGAGGCAAGTGACAGTGCAGGTGTGCTTGAGTCTGTTTTGCTTAATCACACCACTCACTTGAGGTTAAAAACATTTACTCATTTACGAAGCTGTCCACTCACACGAGGACGTTTTTATTAAGCATTTCCTAAATCAAACCTCATCAATGGCTGTATACAGCAACTCCACAGCCGCTCAAGGAAATCCTCTGTATAAAAACTTTTTTTTTTTTTTTTAAGAGTGTTTTTTATTGTCTCTCTCTCCCACTCTGTTCAGCTAATATTAAAAACCAGGAACTGGGGTGTCGACACCTCTCAGTAGGAAAACAAATAAAAGAACAACCAAACGAGTTTTAAAACCTAGTGTCCACTTTCTCCTGTACTCTGACTCCTCCTGAGGAGTGCAGAGGAGGAACAAGTGGAAGAGAGGAGATACAGGACTCTCTCTCTAAGAGACAAGTTTGGGTAGGACCGTGCGAAGAGGTATGCCCTCCCCTGAATCTCCCATCATGTTGCTCCTCAGTTTGTTGTTGGCAGCTGTGGTGCCTAAGCCAGGCCCCCCTTTTGCCAGGATAGAAGGGAAGGAGGTGCTGTGATGCTCGGAGAGCCGTTTCACCGTGGCCCCTTGGCTCTTCTCGGTCCCTGGTAGGGGCTTAGGTAGGCGCCGATACAGCCAAGGGTGTCTGAGGGCCTGGCTAGGGGTGAGACGGGACGAGGGGTCCCAGTCCAAACACTTCTTTATGAAGTCAGTAAAGGTGGGGTCCTCGCAGCCCTTGAGCGCAGCACTCCACTCCTTGCTACCTGGGGGACCTCTCATCTTGCCGCGGCGGGAGCGAGAACCTGTCAGCACAGTGGCACCAGTGGGCAGGGTGTTGGCTCCGCAGTAGCGAGGGTGGCCCTTAGAGTTGATGAAGTTCTTTGCCCTTTTGGCCTGCTCCAGGACCTTCTGCGGAGGCATGCCCAGCAGCTCCATGACACAGGCCAGCTGGTCACCCTCGTCCTCACCGGGGAACAGGGGGTAGCCAGTCAGCAGCTCAGCCAGTATGCAGCCAAAGCTCCACATATCGATAGGAAGGCCGTAACGTGAACCAAGGATCACCTCTGGAGCTCGATAGAAACGAGACTGGATGTAGGTGTACACCCGCTGGTGTTCAAAACAGCTGGAGCCAAAGTCAATCACCTGACAGAGACGAGAGAGGAAAGAATCAATGTAGTAAACCTGTTATAGGTCTTGGCGGGCCACCCATGAATGTGCCAGGTGTCTTACCTTGATGCCGCTGCGACCCTGCTGTTTGAGCAGGATGTTCTCTGGCTTGAGGTCACAGTGGATGATTCTGTGCCTGCTCAGGGCCTCCAGGCACTGCAAAATGGAGTGGGCAAACTTCCGGACCAGCGGCAGACTGAAGCCCTGGAACTTGTTGCGCTTGATAAGCTCATACAAGTTCATGCTCAGCAGCTCAAAGGTCATGCAGATGTGGTTGCGGAAGGTGAAGTTTTCAAGCATGTGCACAACATTCATTGTGCCATTACGATCCTGCTTGCGCAGGTGCTCCAGGATGCGGATCTCCTCCTGTGCCTGCCGGTGAAAACGCTTCTCGTTGCGCACCATTTTCAGAGCCAGGTGCTGCTGCAGTTTGTGGTCGTATACCTTAGCCACCTGGCCAAAGCTACCTTTACCGATGATCTGAAGAGGGCGGGAGAGAGGGAGATAAAGAGTTAGCTATACATCAGAGAGAGACATGATGATGATTGTTAGTTTTACAGGAACTCAACTGTGATTGTGAAAGTTGACACTTCACAATATATGTGTCTGACCTTGAGGAACTCGTAGCGGTAAGCCACGTGATCATGGGCGACATTAATGTATCCACCCTGCTCATCATCGTAGCCACAGTTATTGTTGCCTCCAGCGACGGCAGGCCTCTTCTTGGCATTGGGTCCCACAAAGTAGATGTCTGGGTAGGAGTGGATCTCCGTCTGCTCTAGGCTGGTCAGTTGAGATCGGTAAAGTCTCAGAGCTTGGTCAGGAGTGAGAGGGCCACACAGCTTCCCACTGTTCCCTCCATTCGCAACTCCGTGAGGGCCGGAGGATTCACTGGAGCCCTTACTGGATTCAGTGCTGTGGCAAACGAGCATGACAGAAAGGTGATGTTGAGCAGTGGTGTTCCTCCAACTTGTAAATGTGTTTTTGGCCACTTAACATGCTTTGAATTATGTTTTAAAGTTATTTTGATGTATTCATGTGTGCCTCTTTCTCACCTGTCTACACTGTGCTCCTTGGAGAGGCTGGAGACCGGGGCAGGTTTACTGGGCGTCTGAGCTGTGGTCCCACTGTTCTGAGTGGTTGCTGTGGTTATGGCGTTGATCTTTCGGTTGTTGGTGGAGTCTTCATACAGGTACTTGACCTTCAGATGGCCACCTCGCACAGTTACCTGATCCCTCATTACAGCCTTGTTACTGACAACCTATTAGAAGGAAAATAGAGAGACCGTCAGTCAGACAATGGACAAAAAGAAAGCTATTGGAAAATCTATTTGGTAAACTCTCCACTGTAGCTTTTTCAGTCTATGAACAGGGTGTACACATTGTACTTGATTGTTTGGAAGACATGTCGTTTATTGCGTTGTATGAATGTATTCAACAGAGTGAAGAGAGGACCTCTCTGTTTTGTGTCCATCTACTGACTAGTGACACATTGTGCACAACAGGGGCTAATTGTAGCCTGCAAGACCTCAACTGAGAGGCAACTGAACATGGTCATGTACAAAATAAATATATCTTTGTTGCCTGAATCATGTCAATATTTCAGATATAATAATATAAAGATATATAATAACATAAAGATAGAGTCAGGCTCGTTTTGCGAGCAAAGAAGTGCGAGTTAGCAGATGTAGCTCAGGTTTTGTTTGATCCAGGCCTTAATATCAACAGCCAACTTCAGAGTCTCCGGCGGTGAGCCATTAGCAGAAATCAGCAGGTGAACCAGCACAACTGGATTTAGCTCCAGTCTGGCAGGAAATTCAAAAGCCATAACTCATGCAAAATGACCCACATGCCCACCTTTTTGTTTCTTTGCTAGCTGTTACCAATTAGGTAAAAGGTATACGCAATATAAGGCTCAGCGATGCAATAATCTTTTAATTTGTAAAGTCCCTCTTTTAACTTCTTGAAAGGATTTGAATATTTTGATTGGTGGTCAATACGACAGCAATGTGAACAAAACAGCAATTAAGTTCCAATTGAGCAACAGGGATGGCATTTGCATCTAAACAACCACCGTACATTTTTTAAATCTCATTTTGAACAAATTTGCCTTTGAAGGTTAGAAGAGTTTCAGGAAAGCTCTAGCTCTCGCCTGCCAGTAAAACAACTTTGTTTAAGCAACCCCAGGAATGCATTCCTTCTCTTTCTCTGTCTCTCCCTCTCTTACCAGCGGAAAGAACAGTCCACAAGATTATGGAGCTCTGGGGAAATGACAGTCATTAAAGTTAGATTACACTCTTAAACTGTAGAAGCAGTGTAGCTGTTAATACACACTGACAAAGTCATCGCGGCCTCCCTATATACAGACACAGGAGAGCCATATTTACTGGGTCTGTCTAGCTGTCTTTCTTTCACATGAAACCCTTCTTATTTTAATGGCAGTGAGAGACTTCGGACCGAATGTTTTCTTTATCCCATTAGATTGCTATGCCGCCCTGCGGAGCTTCTGGCTTTGGCTTGCACACGCAGCTGAGCAGGTCTATGGCTGAAACCATGTCAGCTGATAAAGACAACACAACAAGGACAAGTACATTAAAAGTAGCCTAGGCGTTGACATGTTCCACTAAAAGAGGACTCAGCTCCGAGTGTGTTTGGGTTGTATGTTTGAGTCCTAAAATAGAGGTGGAATGCAGGATGGGTTTCCATACATGTAACCATATAGTCTTAACTTATTAAAAACAGCCCTGCTGCTGACCTAGGGTCCCATGCAGCTGTTGTCCCAAAGCTGTACTACAAACACAGTGAATGTCATTGATTGAGCCCCTTCACCCAGACACAATTGCTGGCCTTAAAAATCAAAGCTTTCTACATGTGGAGCATCATCAACTGTGATGGATTATTGACTGACAGGACAGAGGGCGCAATTAGAAAAAAAAAAAACATTAAAAAAAAGTTGATCGGTGATGGAAATCAAAGCCACGGCGAGAGCGGGAATCTTCTTCACCACCAAGAAATATGAGGATGGAGAGTCCTCTGTGAGCAAATCTGCATGGTGCAACAGATGGAGAAGAGCTAATCTCTTTGCTGTCAGAAAAACACCTAAGTATGTTTTTCTCCTTCTCTCAAGCACACATTCACAGAGCTGCACAACTCAACACATCAGCAAATCATGGTCATAAGTTGGGTCACAGACATAACAAAACTGATGTCTTATTAATGTTGAATTACGTCCCAGAGGTAAGTAATACTACAATTTATTGTTTGTCATTTTCTCAACAAAAAAAAAAAAAAAAAAGAACAGGGATGACATCAGTTTCTAACTTTAATAGAGCACAAGGCCAATCTGAGCACTGTAAAACACACTGAACTGGCTCAAGCCACTGTCACATTCAACATAGGATATCACCTCTGTGAGCGTGACAGAAAATACAAAAGGATGAAGTACAAGGCTAGAGTAAAAAACTAGGCCTAACCTCTGTGTAAGCAACACTGATAGGCGGATTACACGCCATAGAAGAGGGGCAGGAGGGGGTGGGAATGTTGACTGGGGATTTTGTTTGTGGGTCACATTTTCAAGCCCAATAAATCTTTACAATATATCAAATCAGCCTTTTTTTCCCTGTGCTAGTGTAGAGTATCATTGACTGTATGTGTATTTTCTGCCAAAGGGGCTTTTTAGAGCGGAAAACCAGGGTCCAAAATTTCCTTTTTGGTCTATCCGTCAATGGCTGGTAAACTGAAAAAAATGTTTCAACCGGCCATAAAACTGCATAAGTTCTGATTATGTTAAAAACACTCCAGCTCATTGTATTGGTGTCATAAAAAGGCCAATCTCTCCCCACCCCCTTATCTGTGGCGCGCCACTTAACGGTAAATCTTCTTTTAACCGTACTTGCACCGTGCTCTTCGTTTTTTCTTTTAATGCTAGGATAATCTACTCCGACAATGTGCCGTCACATACTTGCAGACTCTCGTTGCAGTTGGCACGAAATTCTTCTCTGTGGTACCCGACCAGTACTACTAGTGTTTGAGCCAGGTAGCGAGCTAGATAAAGTAAGCGCAACTCGCTGCGGTGGACAGCAAGGCTCAACCAATTATTAATAATCATACGTTGCATGCGGCCCCCAGTGTGCAGAGTTGAAGCAAAACATGGTCAACTTATGTGTTGTAGTGATGAGTTTGTAGTGAAGTAGGCCTATTTCAGCAACCCGCCAAAGGTTACTGACCTCATTTATTTACCAAAGTAAAAATGTATTTGCATTTGGCGAGTGGCAGGTGCAAGTTTTGGACCCTGAGGCAAACATAGCTGAAAGGTACCCCCCTAGGACATTTTTTACTTATGGTAAATGGTATCCCCATTAGGGATGGGTATCATTTAATAATTATGGTACCGGCACCCATACCGGTACAGTACTTCAGTAGATACTTTTTTCTACTTCTTTCGATACCCATCATGTGAATGGACGCATATTGGCACGCTGAACTGCCAACTCTGTCAAATACGCCACTCTCTACTTCACCACACCACAGACTGTATAGGTTGTAGCTGCTGCGCTAGTGGGCTAATCACACGTCACATTAAATCAGAGAACACTTGTGGAAATTGGCTGCAAGCAAAACCATACAAATAGTATTTTTTGTGTAGATCTGGGTACCAAAAGGATCAAATGCAGGTGTTGTTTGACTGGAAAAGTTTGGATACTACTTGGTACTGGGTTATATCGGTTGATATCTTAAAAGATATTGAGTACCGATACGCAGCCCTAATCCCCATTACAATGCATGACTGCACTGCTTGTTTGAGATTAGTTCTTATGTCAAATGTCCAAGCAGATGCAGTCATGTATCAAGCAAATGGAGACAATACATTATGTCAAAATACTGTGCTTTGGTAAATTTGCATTCTGTGAACTGTGAAATGCACTGTTGTGCACATTCAAAACACAAAAATTCACAAGGCTGGTAATTGCTGTTGGATCTCTGCATTTACTTTGGCAGCAGACAAAATGGCTACTTCACTTCAGCTGATCTGACTTGGTCATGCAACACACTTGTATCCTCTCAGGCAGTCAATCAATAGTACTTAAATTGTCATGTTATAATCACTGAAGGGTATACGATCTTAACTGAATTACACTGGTTGGAGATAAGACAAGACATAAACCTGCAAATCAGGACTAAAGGAAGGGTTAGGTTTAGGAAAGGAGGGGTGTAAATGCATTGGTTTGGAACATGGATGAGTGGGGAAAATCTCTCTTAGGAACAGGACGTCTAGAGACAGAGTGTGCTCCAGAACAGGAAATAGGGCTTTGTGCATATGTGTGTGTTTGTGTGAATGTTTGTGTATGTACTTACTGTGTGTTTGGGCATAGGGGGCAGCCCAGACTGACCGTTTGTATCCGCTTCGTCTTTAAGGATGTGGTCTGTCCTCATGTACGAGTCATAAAGACCATCACCATGGCGTGCTGAATGAATAGAGTGGAACAAATAAATCAGTGTGATAACGTGGAATCATCAAATCTGCAAGACAGACACACTCCGGGATAATGTTTGAGGATGACGTTCATTGGCAATGTCTACAGAATGCAAATCTAATCCCCACAGAGGCAGACAATCCTTTGTTTGTTCAAACCAGGCAGGCCCACTGATTATTTCATCAATCAACCTACCAGTTCCGATGACTACCTTGAGACTAAAACAAATTATTTGGTATGGCCCAACATATCCTGAGAGCTAACCTCAGCAGGACAGCCGCACAACACTGGTCTCTGTAGATCAGTGGGGATGCAACATCCTAACCCATATTTACTATGAAAAGGCCATTATTAGCAGATACATCCATTGTATCTACTGTGTCTAATAAATTGTATCCAAGGCCAGAGCTCCAACATGACCAGCTTAGATAGGGCTTAGGGTCCCAGATCGCAAGCGCTGCAAGTGGTATTATTGGCCTAATGGGGGTAACAGATGCCTCTGTGACGACAGCATCTTTCCGTCTGCCCATCTGTCCATTCAGATCGAGTCAGTAGTGCGCACACCAGGTGTGCTCAGAAATAGAGCCCACATGGAAGGATGTGCGTGCTGTGTGTGTGCGCTCACCTCTGTGGCATCAAGCCAAACACCTAATGTGAGATGACACAGCCAGAGTAGATGTATGAGGGGCGCATGTGGGACTGTAGAAGGAAGCCAGTTACTCAAATGACAAACCCCCATCAGCCGGCTGTTCATCTCAACAGTCCACAAGTTGCCACTGCAATAGAAGTATTATTCTCTGCCGGCCTGAAATGAATGCTGAGCAGCCTGTTAGCATGAGCCATTTCGAGAGCTATTGTGTTGGGTTAGCTCATTAGCAAAAGTCCAAAACGGTGGCAGGTTTGGTGTTCTCTCTGACTAGCCCTTGAGAGTGTCGTAACCGTGTGCAGGTGCGTCAGAGCCCATGTCCCTCGCGTTAGCTTGTCAACAGACAAGTTCGAGGACAGATTAGACCTGCTGCCTGGATACAGATGCATTAGACCTGCGCAGCGGGCAGCAAACAGAGGCATTAGGACTCCACACAATATTAGGCAAGCACAGGCCTCATTTGTCCTCTGCAAACTCCTAATTACTCAGTGGGGGCTCAGCACTTTCTGTAAACTAAGCATCTGACTTTGTTGTCCAAGCAAACTTTCTCAGGAAAAAAAGCCCACGCTTTTATGTAACCAAACATCCTGCCTACTATGTTCAGCTCTCCACACTGTAAAAAAAAAAAAACAACCTCTGCACACCAAAGAAGAGAGAACAAGGTTCATGCCAACATACATAAGATCATGTGTCATAAAACGTGGTGGGGTAAAGTCACAGCTTTTTGTCCTCTAAGGTCAGCGCCCATATACATATAAAACAATAGTCTTGCCCAACGGATGTCCCTCCCCTCTCACTATCCCCGCAATGGAGCTTAGCGCTGCCAAGGACGGTTGTCATTAGTCTAAAGAAATACAAACCAGACAGAGCGTTTTCCCTTATCCCAGAAAAGATAGCTAGGTGGTGTAGCCAAACATATCTCTCCACAGCACTGTGGAGATAGTTCAGGCAATGTGATACTTATAAAACAATAAACGATGGTACTCAGGACACAAATTACAAAACAGTCGTTAAAAAAGTAGCCAACATTATATCAAGGCTTATCAAACGTTGATAAGACAATAAATGCTTACGAACAAGACGTAAAAACAACGAAGAGCTTCCTGTTTTGTCCAAAACACGCACAGACAGACAGAAGTCTCGTGATCGATATGGAGTTACAAAGCAAAAGAAAACATGTTTACAACCCGCGTCTTGTGAAATGCCCACGACAGCTAGCTACATATGTCCGTTCTCCATAGAATGACACAAAGTCACATTTAAACCCCGGGAGCCAAGGAAAAAAATGTCATCAAAGCCATTTTAGGCACATGTATTTCTGTAACGTTAGCTAAATGCCAACAAGAAACTAACGCCACGCTGGCAGCTCGAGTGCGTTTTACTTTAATCTGCATTAAACAAAATCAACATGTCAAATGACAACATTTAGGAAACAAATGTAAGTTACTGACAAAGACTGCAACACGTTGTTGTGGTTACCTGTTGCTATCGGGCCATCTGGTTTTCTGCTTATTATCATCATGATTGCAATTAATATGTGATGCCAGCATCCGAAGTGACGAAAAAAGAATCCCGAATGAAAAAAGTGGAAATCAAAGATTCAAACTAGAGTCATGTAGCAAACTTAACTAACAGCATTAACGTTAATGACTTTGCCGTGGATCAGTAACGTTAGTGTTTGCTAATAAGTCCAAGAGCCCATGAGTACTGCTTCCGAAGTTAGCTAACGTTTCCTCAAGTTATTTGTGCTTGGGGATAGCTAGCTAGCTTGGCTTTAACTGTAATTTATCCTTTCTTTTATTAAACCCACAGGGTTGTGTATTCAGCGTGCTGCTCTCGCCCTGGCTAACATTAGCCTTGGCTGCAGTTTGAAAAACCTGAGCAGGCGGTGGGGGTCGTTTCCCTTGCTTGCTAGCCAGCTAGCTCGCACAGCCACAAAAACACTCGCACGCCCGACAGCCGCTCCCTCTGTTAAAAATAGTTTGAGTCCAAATGTTACAGCTTGGTGGTCTGACCCGTGTGCCCCTCGCCTTTCTCTGTCGGTACAGTGAGTCGATCCAGAGCACCATTCCCGTGCTTATTCCCGGTTAGCTGACTTTGTAGTTAGCAAGCTGCAATGCCACCACTCGGTGAACCCCCACGATATTGTATGGGACAGCTTGGGGCCGCTTCGCTCGTCTTCGGGGATGGCTAGCCAAAATAGACTAGCTCGCTAGCGGTAGCCCCATGTTAACTGCAGGAAAGCTTCACCTGTACTCGGTGCAATAAAAGCGGCACTGTTTAATCCGTCTTCTCTGCGGTAGGAGAATCTTATTCGACGCAGCTGTGTGTGTGTTGTTGCTAAGGGCGTCTTCAGTGAGCCCGGAGTCAGCAGGCAAACAGAGGGAGGGAGCAGGGCGGTGCTTAGCGAGCATCCAGACAGCGAGCAGAAGGGCGCCCCGCAGCGTCCACCTGGAGCTCTGCATAGGAGCCAATGTGAGTGTGCTCAAGCAATACGCTAAAATGTGCGCTATCAGTAACAGCCTGTCCTATAACGGTTAATGTGAATACCAGGTTTTCTGGCTGTTGAGTCATTCAAGTCAAGTCATTAAAGGGTCAAAAATGATCATTTGTATGTTTAGCAAGCATTTTTAAAAAGCCAAACCAACCAAATAACCATTTGTTAATAAATTATCTACAAAGTGGTAGCCCACAGTAGCATAGGCTACCACAAGCAGGGGTGTCGGACTGGGGGAAAAAAAGGGGACTGAGTACCCAGGGCCCTCATGTGAGGAGGGCCCAAAAATATGCTAGAATGAGCCCATAGAAAATGCCTTTCTACAGGGCCCAGAATGTTGTGCTACGCCCCTGACCACAAGTATAAATCAAAATGTAGCCTATGTGTCGTGCCAATTATTTTACAGATGCATGTTTGAGACGTAAGGGGAAAAGTGGAGTGTGGACAATTACTGTAGGCTATTTATCAATTAGTTGATCAACAGGAAAATCAAATCCTTTTTTGAGCGAACATTCCAAAAAATCAAAAGCAGTGAATTATCAGTCAGATGTCAATTGTCAGACATCAGCTTGGCCTTTTCCTTGGGCATCTTTTACTTTTTTCACTTTTTATAGACCAAACAACATATTGATACATAATGAACAGATACATTGATAATGAAACTAACCACTAGTTGCAGACCAAGGGCTAAGAGGACCTTTCCTCAGGCAAACACAGTGCTGTTGGTCATTTACTTTGCATAACCTGTCAGGAAAGCTGAACCATGTACTGAAACTGGAGAGGGTGTGGAGATCTATACAGGGCTAGATATAATTAGGGGGCAGGGCAGAGGACAGACGAAGTGAGACCGGGCAGGCATGAGAAGGGGAGCAGGCTAAATTCAGACAGTGATACATGCTGGGCAGAGGGTGATGCTAATCTTAGCCCTTTCTCAGAGGTGAGAAGATGGGTCTGTCTATATTTGCTGCCATAAATAAGCATACTGACACAGTTTTAGGTGGCCCTCTGGGCAGCAGCCAGCCCTTAAGGCCAGCTTGGCTGTGCTGATTTTTCTTAGCTGGTGGTGTATAGAGAAAGTAGAGTGACAATGGCTATAAATTGATCTGCTTATTGCACTTTCCCCTCAACAGGGTACAAGGTGTAAGTGTGTGAAGAAGCACTAATCACAGCCAGTTAATTTACAACCACAGCAAGAGATGGGACCAGGTGCAAAGCTACCTATATGTCCTTGTGGGGGGTTGTGGGTTCTGGCTGTATTTGGTAGGCTGCGACAGACACGACACCTGTAGGTGTATTGGTTTGACACCTCATTTTCAATGCCCTTTGAAAACAGAGCAGGGAAAGTATTGTGTAAAATTTGTAGAGTGTCGCTGCAAAACCTAAATGTTTTGTCATGTCAAGCCTGTCAGAACATATAAAATAAAATCACACGTGCATCTGTGCAAATACACACAGCCTACATTCTGCATGTTAAAATGGTACTTTGCAGTTTAGATGAGGCACTGCCACCTGCTGGTGATTTGAAAGCGTGAGATGAAAAACTCAACACTCTCTACTTGGGGCATGTCTGGACAACACTTTCTGCTCAAATCTTTGAACAAATAAATGGTGCATTTAGTGTTTCTCTTAAGAGATATGAATAAAATAAATCTAACCCACAGGCACTACAATTCTGAATTTGCTGTCTACAATATGACAATGACGTGCACATAATAGCAGTGTCATAGCAAATTATTGACTCCTTTGCAACAATTCTCAGTACATCGGTTGGTTGGAATCAGCGTCAAGCTCAAGGACACTTGCTGGACAGACCAACATGAAGAAGTGAAACTAGTGTAGGTTTGCTGTCTTTTTTTTGTAACCCAATCCTGTAACTAAGAAAAATGCCTTTTCAATCAAGGTAAGTGAGAAGATTCTCTTTGGGATTTCTGTTCAGTCTGTCTCTTTGTGATGGCGCCCCATGGTTCATGACTTTCTAATATTTTATGAGGTGTGATAAAGGTCTACATAATGTGCTTTTAGGGTTAACCATTGTGGGCCTTATCACATAGAGACAGACTGAACATACAGACAAAGTTTAAATGCAGAAGAGTAATGTTTTATACTGCTGAATGACCTTCAGTGAAACCATGTCAAGAGGATATGAGAACATTTCAATAAAGGGATGACCTTTTTATTTCATTGTGATATTCTGTACAGTTCTACTGCTATATTTATACACACTTTTTCAAATTAAACAAAATAAATTGCAAAAAAAAAGCATTAAGTCTCAACATCCTTGATAATTTTTCTTATGGATGAGGTGGACCATGAAATAAATAACACGCACCACACACACACAAACCCACACAGAGGGGTTTTGTTGGAAAGACAAATGTATTAAGGGTAGGGGAAAGAAAGAAAAATGACACCACCCAAGAAACACAGATTTTTGCACACATGCAAAAGCACCCACGCATACACTCAGGCACCTGTGTGCTGAAACACACCTTACATAGATCCACAGGGGCACATGAAACAAAAGGCACTGCCAGCAGGAACAGCTTGGGCTTTGGGTGGTGGCGTTAAAAAAAGAGAACAGGTTTAGGTTTACTGAGAAGCATGTGCTTATGGACGACGAGCCTCGTTTATCTCAGGGCGTGTGGGAAATGTTTACAGTAAATGCTTTGGTTAAATGCATTCATTTTATGATACATGCATGCCAAATATCTTTTCCAAAACAACCTAATTTTCAGTTGTAATGTGTTATATTACATGTGCACTCAATGCATGTTTTAATAGTTGATAAGTGAGGCCCAATGAGGGAGTGTTGATGACACATACACACACTTATTATAAAACACAATTCACATTGCGCACACACACACACACACACACACACACACACACACACACACACACACACTTACCAGTAGGAATGATACCAAAATAATATCAATATTCATTGTAATAACAACAAAGTTTAACCTTGTCACTTTTTTTCCAGTGTCTACATTATACATATGCATTGCAAACACATCATTGGTACATCATAGCCATTATCATTCATTTTATATATTTTTTGTTTCTTTTTTTGGGTGGAAGATGGGAAGTTGAAAAAGAGAGACAAGAAAAGAGAAGCAGAAATGCATGCCCAGCCCCAGAGTTGTGGGCTATTCAGTGACCTGCATCCAAATGTGCAAAAACAGAAGCTGGTTTAATTTTTTACATACTCCACCTTTAATTAGATAAACATCCTAATGTCTCTCATCCATTTAAAATCTTCTGTCCCGCTAAGCTTTGGTGAAAAAAAAAAAACCTCTCACATTCAAATGCAACCTATATAATAACAGAGTAAAATCACTTTTACAATAAAGTGTGGATTGCCTTGTTCAGCAGGTCAAGCAAGGTTGGATCAGAATTTAGGGAGGGAAAATGAAATCACAGCTATCTGAGAAGAGTTTAGGTTTGTGGATCAGTAACTGGGTTGGTTTTAAGACCTTTCTGTCAGCGAAGCTCCTGACAGCAGCTTTTCACATTGCATTAAAGTAGGAAAATAAGATGATAGCAACAAATAAAATACGCTGAGATTTTAGACAAAGTGGGCTAAAAATGGGGTGTTGTAGGGTGGAATTTGGTTCCTTTTCCTCCTTTGCTCAACGCATGGTCCCTGAGAAAAAACAGAGAATGCTGAGCTCCATTCTCTGATAATTTTCTTATCTTTCCTTTATCTGCCCCTTCTTGATCTAGCATCCAAAGCAAAACAGATCTGACCCCAAACAACTCCCTCACAAATCCACACATCTTATATTCCAGCATAAAAATAATACATCAATTCCAAGAAAAATAAAATAAAAAGAACACTCAGTATGATTGTCCTTCCATCAAAAAGTAATCATGCCTTCTGTGTGACTTCTAAGGGCTCGGTTATACTGGCCGCTCCCAAAGTGGCGCACGACATTGTGACGTCACGGGATCGCCGTAACTGTTTATACTCGCGCTGGTGGCGACACTAGTTGCAGTCTTCTCCTGAACAGAGGTGGCGCTAATGAGGAAAGACTACCGACGTTGCTCTTTCTACAGACTAGAAGAAGAAGAAAAAGATAAACAACGGCAGAACTGGCAGCAGCATTGACGTGAATGCTTCGATTTGATTGGATGACCTACTTCGTCGGATCAAGCCTTTGATTCACCATAAAAGAACTCATCTTAACCCAGTAAGTTTACAAGAGAGACTTGCAGTCACGCGCGCGACCTATGCTCGCGCGCTGAAATCCGGGTGCGCCGGCAGAAAACTACATCATTTTGACGTCACGACGGCGCGCGCCACTTCCAATGCGTCAAGCATAAATCACGTTTTACTCCATATGAGCTGAGAGAGACTCATGCATAAGTAACACTTGCAGTAGCAGCAGCAGCAGTAGCAGAAGAAGAGGGTATCTTTAAAAACACTAATGATTCATATCAGAGTTTCAGATCTTGTGTTGCTCTGATCTTTCTGTGTGTGTCCTTGGCAATGAAAACACTGCTTATCCAACCAGCTATCAGACGACACACCCCTGTAGCCTTTCATGTCGCTTTCAACCCCTGATTCTCTCCTTGGGGAGTGGATGGTGGGGGGGGGCTTGTATGCGTCCTGAGAAAGGGTATATATATCTATGTGTGAATGTACTGTATGTTTGGGTGTATGTGTGGAGGGTGGAGATGAGTTCAGCTCTGGCTCCAGTCTCTGAATAGATCACGGGTTTTGAGGGGTCAGCGTTTAGAGGGTCAGTCCCTTCCTGGGTTGAGGTCATAAGGTAGCAGGTGAAGGGGTCAGGGGTCATGTTGTTGTAGGGCCTGTTGTAGTTTCTGTCGGTACACATTGTATTTTTGCGCCACTGCCCGTATGCGCTCCGCCTCCTCTTTCCCCAGGATTACCAGGAAGTTTTGTAGCTCAGGGACAGAGAACGCATGCCACTGTCAGAGAATGAGAGAAACAGATTATAATACCACTGCAGAAAGTTTTTGCTACTAGCCATCTGTGAATGTCTATCAAAAAGGAATATTGCCTAAGCAGCCTGTATAATTCCCCTTTCATGCCAAATAAAGCATGTAAAAATTGTGAGAAAAATTTGATACCACACAAAGTGTGTGTGTGTGTGTGTGTGTGTGTGTGTGTGTGTGTGTGTGTGTGTGTGTGTGTGTGTGTGTGTGTGTGTGTTTTCTTACCTCCACCTCTCCAGTCTCATTTTCCTTAAGGACAAAGCTGAGCTGCTCTGGGTCAGGCCCTGCTATCAACCTCAGAAGAAGAGGACGCTCACACAGAGGAAGTTTCTGGAACAGATCTGGAGGGGGGAAAAGGCACAAAGAAAAACATCATTATTGCTGTCCATTACACACATTTTCTGCAAATTAGCAAGTAACCAGGTGTCTTTTCCTCACCCTGTCCATCGCGGTGCGTCTGTCTGTACAATGCAAACTTGCGGGGATTGTCCAACACCATGAACTTCTTTAGCAAACCTTGGATGACCTCCCTGGTAGTCGTCTGAGAGCTAATGTGGATCTGCTTCACACAGTCGCACGGTAGGTAGAAGGATGTTCTCTTTTGGCTCTGCCCAAAGTCCGTCCCTTCCTGGCACTCTGACAGTGCTTGAGTGCGGCCAGCAGTCTGCCTGGGCGCTCCCTCCGAGTCCGCCGCCTCCACAGCGGGGACTGTGACTGGTCGACTGAGCCTCAGATGGACCTTAATGAAGCCTGTGTAGGATCCGTCTGAAGCCTAGAACACACAGAGAGAAACAGGGAGACAGTTAGAGAGTGAAGGCACATGTCAGTGTGGGTATGCGCTCTATTAGCAGGGAAGAAGTACTGTATGTGGTTCTTAAAAGCAACACTAAAGAACCTTTCCCGCTTTGGTCCCCTTATAGGTTGGAAGCAGAATTGTCCATCACATTACATTATGCAAGTTTGCAAAATCAATACAACACTCCTCTTATCTGTTTCATGCTGATAACCTACTTTTGTTCTTTCTTTTATACTAGTACAGTGCCCGTTGAAAATGTGGTTCCTGTTTAGAACAGGCCGACTGCTTGGCCTGTGGTATTGCTGCTTGTAGAATTCTTCAAAATCAAATTGTACCACAAAATGACTTACAGTAGGACCCCAAACCACGTAATATGCAACTCCACTGTACAGCCTACTACTGACTTAGTGTGTTGGCTACTTCTACATAGGGCTGGGCGATAAAACGATAACGATATGTATCGCGATAGACATGTAATCAATATCAATAAAAAATGCGCTCGATAAAAGTTCGATAATTTTTTTTTTTTTTTCTTCGTCGGAAGAAACCAGAGGTTTCAAAGCAAGTTTGGTTGCATGAACAAAGGCACTCGCTCTCTGGTAGCCTAGCAACGTAGGGAGTGACACGCTAACAGCCAATCATGTAACAGTATTGTGTTTGGTTGCGCCATATCGTTGTCTCGTGTCGGATTCTTCAATAACAGAAGCGGCGTGGAGTGATAAGTGGAAAATGCGTGAAGCAGCGAGCGCGGAAGTTCTTGATGAAACGGGAAACGTCAGCTCGCCAATATGGCAGTTTTTTGGATTTTACAAGTCTTACCGTAGTCAGACCAATGTCCACACGGCACAGCCGTGTTCGCCAGCAACGTCCAACAACATCTGCAGCTGGAACCCCGCACAAGCAGCAGAGCACCACGGAGAGGTACTCTCAGTGCCTTATGACGGTAAAAGCTAAACGGTACAAATAAATAACGGAGGCAGTGGCATATCATATAGGCAAAGACATGCTTCCGCTGAGCACTGTTGAGAAGCCAGGTTACCACCCCCCAACCCCACCATGTACGGTTTAGGCTGTAGCGTGACTGTTAGACGGAGAAAAATAATAACTGTTACTGTGCTGTATCAGGTTTGTTTTTTATGTTACAGATGTAAAGTCTACCTCAGTTTTATTTCAATTTCTCCTATGTTTACAAAACACTGCACATATTTTAAAACACTTCATTCACCAAAAGTGTTCATTGTGATTTTAGACTTATGTTTACATTTTAATTATTTGAGTGTTTTCCATGGTTGTGTTGACATTTTCTGCTTTTATAACTGAGAGGATTATAATCGGAGGAAGGTTAAGCTTAAAATAAAAACGTTTAAATTGAATACATTTTTTTCTCCTGGTCCTTATTTTAAATAGGTCATAAAAAATATCAATAATTATCGATATCGACTGATATGAAACACTTATATCGTGATACAGTTTTCAGCCATATCGCCCAGCCCTACTTCTACATCAGAGGAAGACATTGTACTACTACCTTTACCTGACAGAGAATGTTGCAGATTCAGAATTTATTCACAAAACATCACAATAGAGAGAGAGAGAGAGAGAGAGAGAGAGAGAGAGAGAGAGACCCCTGCAGTGCCCTGCTACGCCAGTTCCGTTATCTTTATTGTGACTATAATTGCCACTGTTCATCTTACCTCCAACCGGCACCGTCAGACATTGCCTACCAAGAGCCTGGGTCTGTCCGAGGTTTCTCCCTAAAAGGAAGTTTTCCTCACCACTCAAAGGTTTCCGCCTAAAAGGGAGTTTTTCCTCGCCACTGTCGCACAAAATGCTTGCTCTTGGGGGAATTACTCACAGCAACTTAATACTATATAGTGTCTGGCTTATATCCAGCAATCATATAGCTAACGTTGGAAGCAGGAAAAGAGTCAAAGCCCCCCGTGGTTGTAAAGCGTTCTGCATGTGGCGACTGCGTGTGACGTGCAGGTTACCTTTCCCCCCAAACACGGACACATACGTATACAGATACGTCTCGCTTTATTAGATAGATCATCTTTCTTAACATCCTGTATCAGTTCAATTTTCTATTTCTATTCAAGCGAGGAAGTTCTAAAACAAAATCTAGTTCCATTGTTAGTTGGCCATTATACAGGACAGTACATTCACCAGCTACAACACGTATTCAAAACTCACCGGTTTCATGCCAGTTTCAGGGACTTGAGCGTTATACTCTTCTATCCTTGTCCGCACCTCCTCTTCTGACAGGTCCTTTGTTCCTCTTCCATCTTCCTCCTTTGCTTCCTTCTTCTGTAAGGCAGAGAGAGAAGTATTCAAACAGCTGGTAGTATTTTTTATTTAATTTTAACCAGAAGATGGTGCTGCTTCCTCCACAAGTCCTGTAAAATACAAAAGCTCTATCTTGCTTTGCTTAAGTTTATGAAAGGACATCTGTATATACCAGAATCAAAAGAAACCCTTACACCCTGCAAACCTTAAAAAAAGTGGACTGACTGATTTTCAGCAATATCAGGCATCATATTTGGTTGAAAACAAGATTCAACATGATCTAGGCTGGTTCCTGCCCTTCTTGTGACAACACCTCCTTCTCCTATCCTCCATCTGTATCAACCTCAGGAGGAAAAGCAGCTTCTCTGACTGAAGCTGATGGGGGATTTTTATAGACACTACACCGTCTCTTCCTCCTCAGTGTGGTTACACAACTCCATGGCTCTACACGGGGACAGGAAGTGTTGTGAATGGAGCAAATCACGCATTTAGTATTACAGCACGAGAATAGTGACAGCGCTGCCTCCCTGTAACTCTTACTCATTTCCCTCTGTGACGAGGAATGAGAAAAAGAGAGTGAGGGAAGAAGTGATGAAAAGACGGAGGACGGGGGGGGGGGGGGGGGTGAAGAGGGGGATGCAGTGAAAGAAGCGAGTAAGGGGTGAGAATTGATGAAAGAGTGGCTGCTGAACCAGCCTTAGCAACACAGAGTTTGACTGGGTTATTTATAGTACAGTGGGATGCATCCTCTCTATCTTACAATAGCATTTTTTTCCTCCTCTTGTTCGTTTGCATCTTCTGGGGCAGAGAGAGGGAGAGACAGGGTGTGTTTGTGAGAGAGAGAGAATGCAGGGCAGAAACCATTCCTGTAGGGGAGTCCTCGGGCTGTGTGATGAAGTCACAGTTTTCATTCAACACTGGTGCAGTGTGCAAGTGTGTCTCTGTGTGTGCACACATAGACTGAGGCACCTTGTGGTAATAAAACACACACACACACACACACACACACACACACACACACACACACACACACACACACACACACACACACACACACACACACACACACACACACACAAAGAGGTGGTAACATTATAACATTCAAAATGCCAAGGCTGATGTTTAGATGCCAGGACAGAACTGTGTGCAGGGGCGTCAGACTGGGGGGAAAAAGGGGACTGAGTACCCAGGGCCCTCAGGTGAGGAGGGCCCAAAAAGATGCTAGAATGAATAGCTGTGGATGTGGGGAGGGGCCCATAGAGAATGCCTTTCTACAGGGCCCAGAATTTTGTGCTACGCCCCTGAGTGTGTCCATTTGTGGATTGGAACAGCGAGAACAGGGGAACTTTTGATTTAGCAGTCACATTGTACGTTCTTTTTGTTGCTGCTTTTATCTCTTCCACACTCATCAGCAACTCCTCTAGTCTGTGCAATGATGGTCCTTCCATCATGGTAAATGTCCATGTTGAAGTGAAACAGCAGCAGTGAAAGCAGCTGATGCTATTATGTTCAAAGCATGTCACAAATGAAACGATTGAAAAATATTAAAAGCCCCGGTTGTATCTCCTGAGACTCATGAATATACTGTATAATCAAAATTCATACATTGAATACAACTCTGGTTCATAAACATTAAGTGTGTATGGCAAAATCTGGGGTTAAGATAATAATCCGAGGGATATGGAGGAGTTGACTCCAAAATTCCTCCTCGTCTAAGGCAACAAAGTAAAAAGAACCTTGCAGGAATTCCTGCGTTTGTATGCGAGTTTCTAAATGCATCAGAGGCGGTGCCCTGCCCTCCCTTTCTGCATACCAGTGAGAGTGGTCAGGGGACAATAGAGCAGGACAATGGAGCAGTTTCTGCCCCTGAGTTCCAAAATGTCCTGGGACACTGCCCTGCTTGGACCAGGTCACGAGGGAGCCAATGACCAGCAAGACACAGAAACAGAGAGAGAGATGTGAACACTGAAAAGACTTGCACATTCTGCACTGTGTTGTCAGGAAAACACCTACATTTTGAGGGACTACTGTAGCACCTCGGTCAACTTGATGAAAAATATGACACGAAAAATCATTTACATTCCCAACTATTCTAACTCGTTAGTACATACATTCTTAATCGTCACTCAACATACACGGTGCTAAGCATGGAGCGTCCGGGCAAACAATTTACCTGAGGACAAATATGTTCTCTTTTCTGAAAGAATGTGACAACTAAAGGTCAATTTTACCCAGACAACATTAGCTTCTGGCAATAAGTGTTCCTTCAGAATGATTGGTCACTGTCTGATAACAACAATATTACAGGTGACAGGTCCAAGCCAGTTAATCCAGTTTAATGCTGTGATTCAGATAGATGTGAAGCAGCTTAAGTGTGTAACATAGCTAGGACTGTTACATAAGGGTCACACACACACACACACACACATATGTACGCATGCCATGCAGATACACACCCACACCCCTCAGGGTGACATGAGTAAGTGTTGATGTTCTTACTCTGATGAGATCAGACAAGAGAGGTCATATGACTGCTTGAAATGTTGCTGCAAAATAGTCAGTATTAAACCATGTGCCAAACCTGGTTGTCTGTTAGCTTCAACTTACTCTTGACTTTGCAAGTGTGTGTGTGTGTGTGTGTGTGTGTGTGTGTGTGTGTGTGTGTGTGTGTGTGTGTGTGTGGTGTGACATCATGAGGTAACACTCAGGTAACACTAGACTCTAGGATCAATTACAACTGGCCAAGATTAAGGACATGGCAAGCGCTGTCAGGACTAAACTAACAATACAAAAAATGTGGACAGAATTCAACGACAACTCACAACCATGCACAAGCACACACATGCACAAGCGCTGTTAATGCAACACTTTTAATGGATCGATTATCGAGGAGAACACACACACGCCAATTCTATTTCACAGCTCAGAGGCCTGTGTGCCAGCACCCGGCAGCACACACACTTACACATACAAGTATATGCTCTCACACAAGTAAAGGTTCTGTGTTCAGCAGCAGTATTTCAAGGTTTGCTAATCTAACTACTTTTTATAGTGTTGTAATAGAAAGCTATGCATTATGTTTTAAAGGTTATTGTATATGTTTTGCACTTACAGTCTTTATCCGTGACACAACTACTCCCTCAAAAAATGCAACGGAGTAACATCAACATTTTTTATCTAAAATATTTCTATCTAAAATATAGTGGAGTAGCTCACCCAGTAGAGCATGCACCCCATGTAGGCTGAGTCCTTAGCAGCTGCCGGGGTTTGAATCTGACCTGCAGCCCTTTGTTGTGTGTCACCCTCTCTTTCTCTCTCCCCCCCTTTCCTGTCTATCTACTATCCCTATCTAATAAAGTAAAAGCCAAAATACTCCCAAATTAATCTTAATATAAAATAATTAATTAAATGAATCTCTCTCTCTCCCTATATTATATATATATATATAGTGGAGGGTAGGTGTAGTTGAAAAAAACAATACATAGAAATACTCATTAGGTACCACTTTAAAACTGTACTTAATACAGTACAGTTTTATAATAACTACTGTATTAACTCCACCTCTAGTTTCCTACCAATGTTGCTAGATGTGTGCAGTGTATGAGATACTGCAGGGGTTTATACTGTAAATATACGCAGGCACGCACACACATTAAAGCTGGCTGGCTAATCTCCCTGTGTGTCTGTGTACATGAATGCACACATACATGGAAGTTGACTTAACACATTTCAATGTCTTTATACACAAAATGTGTAATAATTTCTCTATTCACAGGATGCCACACAGATTGTTGCATTATCTCCTTTTCATATTCAAACACAGTAACAAAACATACTTTTCCTGCATGGCTACTTGTAATGCTCTACAAGAGGATGCAATTCAAGAACAATTCCCTCCTCTGTTCTACAGCCGAGCTGCTTTACTGTATGTCAAACCATTTTTCTTTGGCTGCGTAGTGCAGAAGAAATACGGCACCATCAGCAGGTAGCTTCTGTGCCGGCAGCCCAGACAAACTAACCCCAATACCCTTCTGTCTCAGCATGGCAGCAACCCTAACTCCACACGCTGACAACACAGCAGGTCAATTATTCAGAGATTATACCTTCTCCAAGTCAGACACCAAAGGCCCTGCCAGGACAAGGACAGCAAGAAAAGGGCTGAGCATGTTTTACATAAATGCAAAGGTCTGTGTAGTTTCAAGATTTTTTTTAACTCCAGGACTTTTGTGCAACCAGAAATACCTTTTTCTTTACCATATCAACCCTTTCTCTCTTTCTTTTCCTACAAAAAATCATTCAATCACCTTCTGTTCATCTTGGGGCAAGCCCCAACAACACACAAGCAGCACCTAACACCCTGCAGTGCCGAATAATACTGTATATATCAGAGTTATAGTATCTGCCAATTATGCATGAAGTAATAGAAAGTACAGTAGACCAAAACCAAATCTCAGAGGTTTGTGCCAATAAGAACCACGAGTTGCTATGGTAACTAGGATAATGGTTTGCTACAGTGAAGTAGTTGCCACACACACACACACACACACACACACACACACAAGAGCTAAAGTATCAGCTGTGTTTCTACGGAAACCTCTCCCATGCAAAGTAGAGAAGAAGCCTTTATGGAATCTGTAGATTAACATCATTTACTCTCTGCTGAAACACAGCAAACACATTAACTCTGTGCCCCAAGTTCTCACTCTCCAAACACTGTATTCAGACTGTGATGCTAAATCTATGCTAGCCACTCACATGATAAATGAGCTGCCAAAAGGCATCTAGATTGATGAACAAGGCCAACCAGTCAGATCAATGCAACACACCAGATGAGTGACAGTAACCCTTCCTACACTCTCACACACCTAGAGGCCTACATGAGAATGCACAAACACCACCACTTCCTCTACATACTTCTGCTTTCTAATAGCATGTTTTTGATATAAATGGCAGTTTGGTTCCCAGTCCAACTAAAACGCCCACCATCTGACCCATCTGAGTTTGTCTTACTCAATTACAGTTGTTACAGTTTCATCTATCAGAGTGAGTGTTACGCTGATTCTGTACCTTAGCTGCATGCTTGGGCTGGTGGAAGAACGAGGTCTTGGCTGTGAAGAAAGTGAAGTCTTCGCTCTCTTCATCCAGGCTGCAGTACCCGCTGCTCATGCTGTTACTGCTTGTCATGGAGGGGGTCAGCACTGTATTGACAGTCATGAAGAGGTCCAGAGACGGCCTCCGGCACCGGCGCAGCACCAGAGCAGCACGTTGACAGCTTGAGGAAGTGCTGCTTTAACTCGAAAACGCAGGGCTGATGTGACTCAGCCACAATTAGAGTCCACACGCTACTAACTGCCCTATACTCATCCAGAAAAAGTCAGCCTTCCTCTGCTGATGCATCCAGAAGAGTTTAAGTCCCGCCTGTGAGGGCGAGACAGGTGAACTCGGCTCAGATTCAACGCTTTGCGTGCCACCAGAGAGGGGACCAGGAAATCCGAGAGCGAGCACAGACGTGTGTCACTTCCTCCTGACGTGTGTGTGTGTGTGTGTGTGTGTGTGTGTGTGTGTGTGTGTGTTCTGACGCCGGTGTCACAAACACACTATACAGTATATGCACCTGGCACACTCATACACAGTATGTAACCATCACACACATACACACACACACACACACACAAATATAGGCACGCGCTGGTGTCATGGAGTCACTTTACAGGTTGGTTTCAAGTTAACCCTGTGCACCTGAAAGCCCCTGCTATACCCACAAACCAACGCTCATAAAGGCATGCATGCAATACCACATCCTGCTTTCCTGTGTCTGTGCCTCTGTAAGGACCCACTGCAAAAAATCAAAGAACGGTTCAATTCAAGTCCGGCATTCATGTGTGTGAGCATCGATCCATCCCTGGAGTCCAGAGTAAACAGCAGCAGAAGATCTCTTGGCATCAGCAACAATACGTTCACAGACTCTGTAGTACCTCCTCTCTCCTCTTCTCGCTGTTGCTTTGGCAATGCTACCAGAGAGATGGATGCCTCCCACTCAGCCTCTCTCGCTTTCTTACTCTCTGCTTTCCCTACCTCTTTCTTAATCTCTCTCTTTCTGTCTGTCTTTGCTCCCTCACTCTCTTGCAGCCTTGCTCAACCATCTGTGGTTGAGTGTGTTATCAGCCTGCAAGCACCCTCCCCCTTCTCTCTCCACCCTCTCTCTCTTCCTGCAAGCAACTGCACTCTGCAGAGCATGGCCACTTCCTCTTACAAAGAGAGAGAGAGTGAGTGAGTGAGTGAGTGAGTGTGAGAGAGAGAGAGAGAGAGAGAGAGAAAGAGAAGGGCAAGTAGAAAGAGAAACGCTGATGAGTGAGAGATATAAAGCCTCAAAGCTCCTGTTTTACATACGTAAGAGCAGCAGTGACGAGGCAACAGAGAGGCAGGGGAAGATGGCTGCTTTACTAGTGAGATTCTGCAGCAGGATGCAACGGTTTATTAGAAGCCATGACAACCATTGTAAACATGTGGCTTTTATGTTAGAACATGCCATAAGTAGGGCTATTGTTTTGACGCCCAAACCGATCAGGGGCTACCACTGCTGGTTTGCTGGTGGAGGGAAGGGCTCACAGTGCTTAAGGTGAGATTAAGAAAATAATGAATGATTGCCATCAGGATGGAGTTTACGGTGACCTCTAACCTAACACTGACCCTGCAATCTGCCCTCTGACTCCAGCAGTGACCCGCCCCCCCCCGTCACAAACCAACTAATGCCCCTGCCACCGCTGAGATATTGATGCCGCATGTGTGCATCTGTCTGCACATGCTGTTTTCGTGTGTGTAGTATGATTTTAAAATGTACTCAGACATGATTATAGGTGAACCTATACGTTACTGGAGGGCTGTAGCATACAGGGACAGTGTGTCACCCTTTCATCGGTTGTCTTTCTGTCAGGTTTGAGTCAGCCGAAGACTGATTACCTGCAGCTCTGCTCCTCGCTTCCATCAATGTAATCACTAAGGGAGAAGGCAGCGTGCAGGGGGTGGGACACACACACACACACACACACACACACACACACACACACACACACACACACACACACACACACACACACACACACACACACACACACACACACACACACACACACACACACACACACACACACACACACACACAGTACGACAATCTGCTGGTAAAAGGGGATCAATTTCTGCTGATGCACAGACAATAAGAGACTGCAAAGACAGAGGGGAAATAAAACACACACACACACACACACACTCACACACACAGTACTCGTGTACTCAAATGAACCAAACAAGAGTGTGGAGAGGGACAGGCCTTGGTCACAGAGTTCACATACCTCCAAGACAGACATCATCAACGCTCACTTAATTCTGACTTTTAGCTTATTATCTTTAACTACACAGTCATAATTTTGTTGCACTAGATGTGAAATATTGAAAGAAATAAGCGTGTTTTGGGATAAAAAGCCTGAACTGTAGTTTCAGCATTTTCTGCTGGTAAAAGACATTTGGTCAAATGTACTTAATTTATCCCCCTCGTGCTCGCTCTAATTCTCCCCATTCCCATCAACGTGTTACGAGCTCACCTGGCACACTGCCCAAGGGGCTAATTTTGTTTTATTATTATCTGCTATTGCTATTACATTATCTGCCCCCTAGGCATAGAGTAGCTGCAAAGATTCTGCTGCAGGCCTGTGGGGTTATCCAGATATCTCTGTTACATGTTACATGTTACGTGTGGGAGTGTGTGTTTGGACCACATTGCGTGGGTGATTGAGGGTGGGATGCCAAGAGCAGCATGCAGGCTCCCGCTCTCTCAGGTTCCTGTACACACACACACACGCATGTGATTACACAAAGAGTGAGTGAAGCACTATGAGGATACATTTGACATAATTGTATGCTGTGGCTCATACAGTGCAAGAGTATGAAAGTTGAAATAATAGATTTTGGGTTTAAAGTGCCCATATTATGAAAAATTATGGTATTGTATGTCTCTGGTGCTTCCACACACATACAAACTTGAAAAAAAACAACATCCATGCTGTTTTGAGTGAGATACGGGTTTCTGAATGTATCTTGCCTTCAGTCTCCGAGTGAGCTGTTCAAAAATCGGCAGGGCCGTCTACGTCACCGGCCGCAACATTTGGTGTGTGCTAACCACTTTAGCTAATACCACATCAGATAGCTGTTTCTCCAACTTCCAACAGCACAAGGCAGGATTATCCGGGAGATTTCTTCTAAACGAGGGCGCACTTCCAACTTTGCGTGGAATACCTGCAGACGAGGGACATGTAAGTAGTTCTATACAATTTATTTTGTAGATTAGGGTGAACTCGTGTGTGTTGTAGTTGTGTTTTGTCATTGAGAACAAGGTGGCTAACCGCTAACCGCTAACAGCGCTAGTTTCTAGCTAGTAGGCCTTACCTAGCTACTGCACGTGCATGTGCGACTCCCAACAACGATGGAATAGAAGTGAGATGCCTCACTCTGTAGCTAAAACAGAGAGCTCAACACACAGGGTGAAAAGAGGAGCTGCAGCAATGTGCAGTACAACACAAATCTGGTGTTTTTTGAAAATTAAACCATGTAAAGATATTCTGGTACAACCTCAAAATACAATTATGAACCTGAAAATGAGCATAATATGGGTGCTTTAACTTTTGAAATAGTGGATGTCTAAATATATTTCACTAGCATACATAATCTGGGAATAGGTTGGGCTAACACAGCAATGCCAAAATGGAGGTCCCTGCTGAGAACAGTGATTAACCTAACTAGTTTGCATTCAAATAAGAGAAGCTGAGGAAGTGAGGACATCAGAGTCCACCACTGATTGATTGAATAAATCAAACAAACCTACTACAGGATAGGAGAGATGAAAAGAGAGACTCCAAGAGGAGGATGAGGGCAGGTGAAGGAGAGAGTGTGGCACATCAGATGGTTATGTGACAGAGGACATTCTGTCCTGGGAACATTCTGTCACCAAAAAAGCAAATAAGCGGATACATAAATTCATAAGTAGACAACTGAGGCGGAGGAGGAGGGAAAGCATGTTGTGAAAGAGGAGGATGGTTATGTAAGAGTGTAGGCTTGGAGAGATGCTGCAGAATGAACCCAGTCATCACCCAAATGTGACTCATGGAAGTTTTGTGGACCTCTACACAAATAGTTATCCGCACCCTTTAAAAACATTTAGTTTTTTGTATTTGAAATGCTCACCTTGTGCTGAGGGGCTGCGGACGAGGACAGTCTTCTGGGAGATTGAGTTTCTTCGGGCTCTTTGTCCTTCCGGTTGCAGTCCAGCTGGACCTGGCTCTCACACTCCAGGTGACAGGTGTAGCTACAGTCTGACGAACACACACACACACACACACACACACACACACACACACACACACACACACACTAATCAGAGACAAGAGCACACACACAGTAGAACCAATCGCCGAGAAGCAGTGAATAAATCACCATCAAACATTGATCTAACCCTGTGAACTATACTCCTCTGTGGTATGTCACGTCCGAGTATGATGCCAATCTGTCACCTGTAAGTGTGTGAGTTTCAGACGAAGACTGCATCAAACAGGTACAGTCATTCAAACGCTCCATTTACAGAGAATTTGCTCCATCTAGTGGCTAATGCCAGACAGACACCACAAGGTACCAGACTGCAGTGAGAGTATTATCAACAAAAGATGTTATAACATGTCAAATGTGCCCAGCAATAACCTATTGAAATCTCACATCTTAACCTACTAATTACACCTTAAATATCCACTACCATAAATCCCATTTATCTATCAGATGGCAGGAAACATTTTGCTATGTACAACTGTGTTCTGGCGCAGATGCATTACACAATTTATAATGAACATACTGCACAAAGTCCAGGAAAGAACATAAGGGAAACAAATACATGCTTCAATATAGAGATACTGTATTGACTCCTTTTACACATTCAAAGCCAACCAACTGTACCAGTATAGCAGCCTTTCTATGGTCAACTCCAATTTACTGCTCAGCAAGAACAGAATAGATTTAGGAACTTCCCCCAAAACTTCCCAAAATAGTCCACTGTTCTTTAATTTTTAGTTGGTCCCACATACTGTATGACAGCCTCGGCTTGTTTATGTCTCGCAGACTTTATTGTGGCCAGAGGCTTTTCCACTGAGACGCATAGCCTCACATCTAACTGCTCCTCTGTTGGGGAGATAATCCATGCTAAAGAAAAGAGAGATTTTAAAACCGCATGACCAGAGTGAGGACTGGAGATTGGTGGGGGGAGGGGTTGGTGGGGGGGGAGAATCCTTTTTGTTGTTTTACAGCAGGAAAGCTTCATTTCTATTTTTTAAGATGATGTTTTGGCATTTTAGGCCTTTATTTGAAAAGACATCTAAGATATGAAAGGGGGGAGAGAGGGGGGAAATGACATGCAGCAAAGGGCTGCAGGTCAGAACCGAACCCACGGTCACTGCGGCAAGGACTGAGTCTCTGTATATGGGCACACGCTCTACCAAGTGAGCTACCCCTGCGCCCAGCAGGAAAGATTCTTAAATAAAACACTGTACGAAAGGCTACGCAGGCAGATAGATACAGACACAGATACAGAACTAATAAAACTAATGCTTAAAATATTTGCTTTAAAACAACACATTGCTCTCTAATAAAGCTCTTTGTTGCTGCAGTCAGTGCTGAATGAGCGAGCTGAGCTCAGCCTGGTTGTTTTTCTGTCTATTGATATCAGTGGCTCTTTCTGTTTCCCACTGTGTCTCTCACACTCAGCATCATCACCGTAACCATAGCAACAAGCTTCTTGATGACCACTGTAGAAAGAGAAGAGCTCTACTTACATAAGGTCACCGATAGAAGGCTGAGTGTAGAGGGGTTTTTTCGCTGTAAACCTCAGATTAATTAGCAGTTACGTTAATGCCTAGAATTGCAGGTATTTGAAAATATAACTTGTTTGGGAATGAAATGCTTCATGTACAGTATTTTGAGCTGGCATGGAAAATAGTAGGCGTGATTATTGAAGCAGTGACCAAGGAGGAGACAGGACATAGTTTACTGACAGCAGGGATATGTCTAGCAAAGAGGAAAGTTCAGTTAGCGGATCCTTTTGTCTTGACAATTTAGAGGTCATTAAGTGCATTAAGAGAGGGAGATAGACGTAAGTATGTGTGTGTGAGACAGAGACAGGTTGGCACAGAGACAGAGAGTAACAGGGACGGGCTGCAATGCCTCGCTGACAGGAGGGATGTGTTGAGGAAAGAGTAGAGTTCAGATAAACGATTCTCTGCTCATGACAGTTTAGAGGTCATTGCAGAAAGTGAGAAAGAAGGGAAACATGCAGGGGAAAGGAAGAGAGAAACTCCTTTCCTGTACTGCTTTCCTTCATTTACTCCATCCACCCTCACTCTGTATTACTGACTGTGCCTCTACTTCAATCATACTTAAATATCGATAAATATCGACTCTCATGCCTGTACAGTAAATATAAAGCCACCAACCGGCTAACTTAGCTTAGCACAACAACTTAAATCAGGGGGAAAGAGCTAGCCTGGCTTTATCCAAAGATAATAAAATATCCACCTACAATGCCCATAAAACAACTAACAACAAATCAGTATTTAGAGGTGCTGGTAGGTTGATTTTGTTACCTTTGGACAGACCCAGGCTAGCTGTTTCCAGTCTTAGTGCGAAGCTAAGCTAGCAGCTTAGCTTCTTATTTGCCATAGCCTTAGAGACACAGGAGTGGTATTTTATAACTCTCAACGAGAAGCAAATTAGCATAGTTATATGACTTTTCCTTAAAAGATGCAATGTTGAGTTTATTTGTAAACAAAGTTGTTTACAAAAAAATACACCACTGTCAGCAAGTTCTGGTTTACCTAGGATAGGATAGGATCCTCACTGTTAACACACAATCTTACACACACACACACACACACGGAAATCAGCATTTCAGCATTTTGGACTGTGCTGCCTGACTCTAAACTGACATATGTACACATAAATAAACAAAGATTGGTGGTGATGATTTTGTGACAACAAGGGTGTATATTTTTGCTGACACCTTGTTTTGGAACTAAACAAACCTCAGAGTTTGGACTAAAGTTAAATGAAGTTATAGGGTTAGGTTTAATTTAGAATAGGTGTTACAGTAAAGGTACGAGGTTCTGGACTAAATGAGAAACTCAAGTGAGTCATTGGTTTTGTATGTATGCATACCAGTTGTGTGGATGTGAAAAGGCCTAGTATTATGTTTACCTCCTTGAGATACTGTATGTGAGTGCTAATGAGCTGGTTGACAACCTGCAGCAGTGATCCAGTGACCCAAAAGGGCTCTGAAGGTTATCTAGGCATGCTGACACAGACATAATCAGAGAGAATCGTGATGGAGAAGAATGAAAGATAAAGCAAGAGAGAGAGGAGTCAGCAAAAAGGAGCATTTTTCTTGTGTGACTTTTTTTTTTTTTCAATGTGGCCTGAGGCAAAACTCCCCGCTGGACTCTGTGTTAGGACTTGCAGGGGTTTCCCTATTTTGTGGAAAGTACATGGTTACGCAGGCTATGAAATGAGGAAGTTGCTTTAATTTAAAGACAGCGACAATGGATTTTGGTAGAAGTTGTGTTCAAGTTCACTTACGGGATTGCCATAAACAGGTTTTGTTAGAAAAAGGTCCCGTCATTGGATTCTGCACATGCACAGACACATCCTACTTCCATCGTTATCACTCCAAATTAGGCTGGAAAGTACCTTTTACTTTCTATATTTGCTTTGAGTATTACAGTATCTGTACTGAACCGGGGAAAAGAGCCTTCATGTACTCTGCTTCCTTTGATTAGAAAGGGCTTCAGTCACAAAACTTCAACAACCTTTCTCAACGGACTCTTTCAAAAGTATTTCTGATTTGACGGTGAGCTAATGTAGCTGTCAGTGTTGATAAGCCATTTTATTTTACTGGCCTTTCAACATATTTTGGCTGGTAAACTGCAGAACTATTTACTTTAATTGTTTTATTATCAACAGGTTTATCTCTACATATTTCATCATAGTTCTGAATGATGTTTTGTAACATCTACATGCTGCGGCTGTCTTTGAGAAGACGCTCCTCCAGTAAAAGATACTTAATCTCAGATAGGCATTTCCTGGTTAAATAGAGCTATAACAAAATGTAGACACTTTGATCACAGTGAACACACATTAACGTGTACTCGCATCTGCATGCAGGGACAGGACACCAAAAGATGACGGTAATGAAATTGAGCCATAAACACTCATCAAATTCTATTAGTCCTGCACAGAGCCATGGAGTCTAGAGCCTGTGTGTGTGCGTGCGTGCGTGCGTGTGTGTGTGTGTGTTGTCTCAACAAAAGGAAGGGAAGGCTATGTGTCGCCATGGTAGACTGGCCTCCTCCGCCGCGGGAGATGCATGTTCAGACTCCCTCTTTGTCTCTCATGCCATCATTCCAGTCTGACTGCTTTTAAAATGACACTGCCTCCAGACAGAGCTGGGCGATGATGCAGATAGATGGGGATGGAGAAAAAGAGAGGTAGGAAACTCCATCAGTGCAGTGGAAAGAGATGAGGGAGCTTAGATGTACAGCATATCAGGATCTATATGTGGTGGCTGTGTTAACTTCCACTGCTGCACTTGGGTCGATAACTGCGAACGGAGACGGGAAAGGAGGAGCTTTGATTGCAACGTGTAAAATGACAATTCTGCTCTAAAAAGAAGACATTAAGATTGTCCTGATGGAGGCTGCTGATGGAGGCTGCTGAGTAAAAGATTTCCATGGTCATGTTTTTCTTTTCAGTCTCCTAAAATCTCGGTCCACTCCCATCATTCTTTCCCGTTCCTGCATCATCTCTTCTAACTCCTAAGAAGAAGATAGGGGATGTGGGCGGTTGTTTTTTGTGGGACACAGTGGGTGTGGGAGAGACAGGGGAGGCTGAAGACATAGATTAGCAGCCTTTCTCAGGTCATGAAGGATGTCTGTACGGCACCAGATAGAGATATTGGGAGGGACATACCGTATTGTATTAGCTCTTTGTCTGCGTGAGGAGGGAGGGGTAAGTTAGCTATAACACAGGGGCGAGGATATTAACACGGTCCCTAATGAACCTAAAGGGAGCTCTGCAGGTCTTACGAAGGAATTAAGAGCAGCTTTGGGGGGCTTTAGCCAGTCTGATCCCATCATAGCTCATTTGGAGCAGTTATCCATGATCTCTCACTGTGTGGCTCACACACAAACACCATGCTACTGAACTAATACTACTGTTCATCATTATAAATGAAAATATGATGCTTTTGTTCTCTCACAGTTTCCACTATAACGCACTCGAGCTCAATGAGCTTCCAGGATGCACCGTATGCTGACCCACCAGACATGAGCAAATCCTAACCTAAATCAAATCTGCCCTAGTTCCTCTTGACATCTGGGTGTATTTGTACAATAATTTCACATTTGATACTGACATTCTTTATCTCCATCATGGCAGCTTCTTTATCTTCCGGCCTCTCTTAATTTCCCCATCTGTCAAGCTAAAGATGCTCCCCGACTTAACCAAACAAGAACCAGGCTTTCTTTCCTTTAGTTTCCTAAAGGCTTACAAGCTGCAAATGGATGCAGCCGAATGCCAAAATGGTATTTTTGCTTTTTGAGAATTTCTCCGTGGCGGAAGATCACATGAGCTTGTGTGTTGTTGTGTTAAATGCTCTTCTGATGGCTGAGAGAATTTTGCTTATGAAAAGGTTTTAGGATCAATAAGATAATAAAGAATGTACGATAAAAACATTTAGCTTTGTTTCGGCTTAAGAGAACATTCTGAAAACATTTCACCCAAGAACAGCAATATGGGTTTTGTAACTACATGACATAAAGCAGACTTCTGATATTGATATACACATATAATAATATAGCAAATGTAGACAAAATGACAGAGTAAATTGATTTGACACCCGTCTTTACTCAGTTGTAAGTACATTTAGTAGACTTTTTCCAAGGCTTTCAGGCACATCTCAAGGCCTTCATCAGCAGATGGAATTTGCTCATTTGCCATCGAGATATTTAGTTCCATATTTAGGCCACGACATCTTCACTACAACAACCCAGCGAACTCCAACAGCCTATGAAGGCCACACGATGTGGCTGAACGCTCCAGAAATCAAGTGTTGGGTTAAGAATTTATTTTTACTATACTTATTAGTGCTATTTCCAAGGTCAAGAATGCAACTTTAAACTCAATCACATTAATGTTCAGTGCAGTAAAATGTTTTCGACTGTCAAATAGTTGCTTGAATGAAAGGGGTACTCCAGCAATTTTTTTTAATTCCACCTCAATGAAGTTGGAGAATCACAACAGACAAACTAAAGATTGTCAAAGAAGCAGAGGCTGAGATATTCTGACTTTTAGTCCCTAGTATGAGTCAAGTTCTAAAAGTTAGTATGAGTCAAGTTCCAAGTTGACAGTCTCCAAGCCCAAGCCGAGATAATGGCATCATCAGGGCTATTTTCTCAGAGCCACAGACGACATTATACAACTATTTTCACAGGCGGAGTACTCTTTATGATGAGGAAACTGATTTTAAAGTGTCAAAGCGGTGGAGTGCCCCTTTAATTTGTTTTTTGTAAAACAATAACACAATATGATCATGTCAATACAATACAATTCCCGGACACTTTATATACACTCATACTGAAATACTGTCCAGCCATAGTGGCAAGAACTGTCAAAAGCATCTTTTGAAAGAAAGCCATAGTTGTGTAAATAACAACAGTTTAACCTTGGCCTTGAACACATCCAACCCTTATACTCTCCAGCTATGAGACTACAGTCACCAAGTTATTGTAATTCTTTTAGCAGTTGAGAGAATTTTCCAAACAGCATCATCCGAGATTATGACTTAGACGGATGTTACTATAATAATAGATAGCAGAAGCAATAGAAGAGGAAGTAAGGAATCTGGTTTGGGCCAGTTAAGGATTAACTAGGTTTCCTTAGAGGGAACACCATCTAAAAATATCCATTATCTGTCTGCGGTAGCTCGGGCTGTTGATGCTGTCTCTGAAGCTTTTGAGGCTGCAGCATGACGTCACTCAGGTGGAGTGGTGAGCAGCTCCCTGAGTCATGTTTGGTCAGGGTCTTATCAGGCTTACACAGGAGGGCGCACACACACACACACACACACACACACACACACACACAATTTAGCTCCCTGCCTCTTTATACCCCAGCCACACTTTGTGCTAATGTTACATTTTGTATTCATCAACCCCCCCCCCACCCACCCCCCAAAAAAACTGCATTAGCCAGTCCTGTATTTCGAGAAAACATGGGGAAAATCGATACCTTGCAGCCTCCAGCAGGCTTGTCCTTTTCTCAAATTCCTGCTACAAATATGAAAGTCAATATGTAATCCATTTATGTAGGATTTTCGATAGATTGGAATTGTGTAGGGTTTGTGTGTGTGTGTGTGTGTGTGTGTGTGTGTGTGTGTGTGTGTGTGTGTGTGGAGCAAGAATAAACTGTAGATCGTACTTAAGGGTGCTCCGATCAGGATTTTTGGGGCCGATCACCGATTGCTGGAAGACGTATCGGCCGATACCGATCACCGATCACTTTTATGAACTGAAAATTACGCCATTACGTAACAGTCACACATCTAAAAAATGTCCTTTCAATCACTGCAGACATTTCTTCAGCGTACACACACACACACACACACACACACACACACACACACACACACACACACACACACACACACACACACAGGGAAACAGCTGTTTGAGCGGCGCCGGAGCTGCTAGCTACACGACTCCGCTCTGCCTTAGCGTTAACTAACTTTGAAAACTCCTCATACTCCTTTCTGTGACTAACCTTCAAATGTCTGATGAGGTTGGTGGTGTTGAAACGTCTTTGGAGATTTCCGCCTCGTGGTATTTCCTCGGCGTTGCTAATCACTAGTGTATTGTCTTTTTCCCAGATAGCAATGAGTCGGCGGACCACCAGCGGTGCTCCAGAGGCAGTAGAAGCGTCAGAATGGCGTAATCACAAACACGTTTGCTGGAGCACCACTGGTGTCAGCCGCTTTTTAAAAGCGGTAGCCGTCTTCCTACCGCCTTCGTTCCGCGGGCCAACCGCTGTTCTACTGCCGTTCAGACACCTTGCCAGACCAGTGAATGTAGGGAGGCCGCCATTTTAGCTCCATGTTGAAAATGTTTTCACCAGTAGTGCGCTCTTAATACATCCATGGTAGTGCGTCATCTGATCGGCCTATCTGATCGGCATTTATGGAGACCACCGATCAAACTATTTAAAGCCATTATCGGCCGATACCGATTGGTGACCGATCGATCGGAGCACCCTTAATCGTACTACTATCATCTGACCTGTTTACTGGACTATTCTGCTGTTTACAACCAATCTGCAGCCTGTGTCCTCACTGTTAACACACAATCTTACACACACACACACACACACACACACACACACGGACATTATGTGCTCTTACACAAAAGCGAGTAGGACAGACAGAGAGACAAAGAGTAACGGGGCTTGAGGGCATTGCAGTTCAGATAGACAGACTGATGCACACAATACTCAAATATTTTGGCCCACAGCCGGTCTTTGAGGCCAGCCCGGCACAACCTGCATGCTCATCATCCTTTGCTTTACTGACCTCTATCACCAACAAACTGATGTGGATTCAATGTACAACTTCTAAGTCTCAAGTCACACTCTCCTCTCCATACCTGAGGTGGTGAGCAGAGATCCGTTAGAGGATGATCGTCGAAGGATCCGCAGGCTGTCACTCCAGGAGCGAGACTTAGGCAGCCTCTTCAGCAGCCGCCCCAGCCGCCGTGACACCTGTCCAAAGCAGGCGCTGCCAATCTCCCCTTCTGAATCACCCCTGACCTCATCCAGACGCAGAGACACCTGGCCGAGTAACGTTCTGCCCACCTCGACGCCTTCAACTGCCCCTGACCCGACCCCTTCCTCTGCTCCCCTTCTTGCGTCCTCCTGCCCCGGGACGACAGGTGCTATCTGTGCCATGGATGGAGCATGGTGGCACCATCCGGCAGGCACCGTCCTGTGCGCGTAACCATCGCTGGTTGTCCTGTCCTGCCCCTGGCTGCCCCTGTCCCTCTGAGGACTGCTCCAGCGCCAGCCCCCCCAGTTCCCCCCTCTGCCATCCCAGCGCAGCCACTCTGCCACCGGTGCCACGCTCCGAATAAACAGCCCCCTCTCCACTCGCTCTGCCACCCCTCCACCTGTACTCCTAACACGCTCCCTAACGCTCTGACCTCTCTACTTGCCTCACACTTTTCTCCCCTGGTTCTGCACCTGCCCGGTCTTCGTCACAACTTAGCGTGCAGACATGAGCCCTGAATCTCTGCTGTACTACTTGTTCCTCTCTAAAGGTCTATCTATGATCAATGCTCTCTCTTCCTCTATCCCTCTCTCTCCGTCTCTACTGCAGCACCCACACACTCTGCAGTAACAAACAGCCAGCTTAAAGAGACAGAGACCCCCACACAATCCTGTGATCTCAAATCTTCTCTCTCTCCTCTCTTTCCTGCAACAGGAGCCTTTCTCCTTTCCGTTCCCTCAGTGGTTGACTGTACACACTTATGTACACACTTCATTCAGTAGTAGAGAACAGGGTGGAATCTCCATATAATAGAACAGAAAGACCACAGCAGAGGTAGTTACCGACACTGCCTCCTCTTGTCTGCCCCTTTTCCTTCACCTTGGTGTACAACTCGACAGCACTGGTTGAGGGGAAGTGAGTCAGCCATCTCGTCTAACCCCACAACAGTGACATATCTTGTCAGTAAGAAGCATCACCTCAAGTGAGTGTTAATGGGCGCTCCAATGTGTGGGTTGAGGTGATGCGCAGTCCGTTGGTTATTAATATGCACTGTGAAAGATAAAAGAGAGAGAGAGAGAGAGAGAGAGAGAGAGAGAGAGAGAGAGAGAGAGAGAGAGAGAGAGAGAGAGACTTCGGACTTCTCCTGCCCTACTTCTAAAACTGAAGAGTTTGGAGGAACAGGATGTGCTCTGCAGTGTTACTCTGTCAATATGACATCATCACGAGCAATGGCATAAGAAGGTTATGCTCTGATGTCACCATTTCTTTCACTGCATAACCGAATACGACTTTGTTTTGTGTTTTTTTTTTTTAAACCAAAATCCCTAAATCGCTCACATTAAATGTGCTCAAGAAAGTCTTTGTCCTTTCTGCCCTAACCTCCTCCTCCTCTGCAGTCCTCCTATCACTGTTCACCAAGGGTGACCTAAATATAGCCTGGTTTAAAAGCCCCACTCTTCTGCCATACATACAGTACAGCTGAGCAGCAATGCACAGTGAGGAGAGCCCAAAACACCTGCGAAAACAAAACCCTATTTTACCACTTCTATTTTTTAATCAAGGTCAAATAATGTTGAGCAGTGGGCGACTGGACGAAGACTCTTTCCATGTATGCTGTTTGTTTCTAAGAAACTGAACAAAACACTTGGCCGATACTGAAGAAAAACGTCACAATAAAATAAGTGTGATGTAGTAATTTGATGAACATGTGTTCAATAGCTTCTTTTGTTTTCAACTTAAGACATATGAGCTCTGAAGGAATGTTTTGGCTGAAGTCTTGTCAAAACTATATCCATCGCACGTCTGGCAGAGCGGCAGCAGTGGTATGCCCGGAGAAGAAGGTTATGAGCCATTTAACACAACCTTCCTCCTATGTCTTCAACTGTGAAGGAGCTTCGAGAGGAGCAAATGAGAAAACGGCTAGAAGGGTTCCTAAGACAAGGTCTGTATTGTGTAGACTAGGGGAAGAGGTAAATTAAGGAAGAGATGGAGTGTAAGGAAAGGGGGGATGCATGCCATGGGGCATAAAGAATACACTGGGAGGGTTACTGTGAAGGTTTGTGGCAAATGTGTGTGTCCGTCTGTGTGTTTGTGCTTGTTGGGCTTCCTGGCAGCCGTGTGTCAAAGCGAGTATCCCTCCCTGTCTCTGCAGTGACCAGCACATGACCCCACATCTGCTGCTTTAGATGCACTGTAACAACAACAATCTCCGATGCTTTTTCTAGTTGTGAAAACCCCTTTGCGGAGGAGCTCTGATCTCTGGAGCATTCACCTCTTCGTACAGTGCGCTGACACAGAGGCAGAGATATACAAATACATGCTAACTTGCAGGACAACTAACAATCCAAAGTACACAGTGGGGATGAGAAGGGTACAAATCCACGCAAACATGATCACGTTGAACAATCTGTGGAGTACCTATAGTTATTGAATGTCTTCAGTACTAAATAATTAGTTGATTAATTCATTATAAGTGAGACAGAAAATAAACTGACAGCTATTTTGATAATCTATTCAAATCTATTATTGATCAAAAGAAATGCTGCTTTCTTCTGTTTTATATCAGTGTAGTCTTGCATTGCAAAAGCTTCCTCCACAGCGCTGCAGAGGAGGGTCTGGCTAGTCCACACGGCATTCTGGGATGGAAGAAAAACGTATTCTGGTTTATTGGCATTTTTTTAAACCAATCACAATCGTCTTGGAGCGGCGCTAGGCACCGGACGAAGCAACGGTGCCGCTGCAAAATAGCCTCAGAAAGGAACTTGTTTTGGTGGAACGTGTACGTTCAAAAAGGTTGTTTTAGTCTTCCAACAGAAAACTCAGATTGAACAGATAGTCTAGCTAGCTGTCCGCCACCCCATTGAAAACCTCTTCGGCTAGTTAACTTATGTTCAACTTTCCTTCATTCATGTGTTGAGCGCCACCTCGGGGGAGCCATGAAGGAGCGACGCTGGAAGCAGGGAAATCTATTTTATTAATTAAAATATCGATACTTGACGCCAGTGTATCTCACGATATTTTGTCCCACCCCTAGAGTACAGTAAGAGGTGCATGTCTTATTGCTCGACAGAGATTGAGGAGAGGACCAAACCCAGTGTGTGGCAGAGCACTGGTGCCACGACAGCATGTTTCCCTGAAAGCTTTAATTAAATATTAATCTCATGCTGACTCTGTCTGCCAGTCTGTAATCCCAACCTCTCCATCCGGAGACATAATCCCAGGCAGGAGACACCCAGAGCTGGGATTAAGGAGACTGCCATTCCCCTCCCTCACTCCCCTGCCTTCCCTGACCAACGTCAAAACACGGAGAGATGACAAATCAAATCAAATCAACACTAATAAACAACAGCCAGTGACAGGACACAACCCAACTACTGTACAGATGTAGGCCTACATAACTGTTATACATCAGACTTTTCTGTACTGTTTGCACAGTGTTTGTTTATAAAAGTATTAATCATTCTTCCTGTGTATTATATTGTACTTTCCTGTGCATATAACAAACGTTTTTTGACTTTTGGATACAAAAGGGAGACAATGAGAGGAGAGTGGATTTAGCTCCCTAAACAGGCCAGACTAGTGTCGACGTATAGAGCTCAAAGATGTCTACACTGGAACCTTTCAGACATGTTGGTCTGTATGCCCTATTAGGGCCTGATATGGCTGTTATCTTTATGTGTGTAGTGTATTTATGCATATACTGTATAGTGTGGGGGTTGCTGTATAGCACAGACATACCAAATAAACTCCCATCTAACTCCTACGAGGAGCAATAAAGGAAGAAAAAAAAAGCACAAACTCGGACGAAAGCCAGCAGTAGGAATAATCACGCAAAACAACAGAGCAGCAGCAGACTATGAGACTGGGAGCTCTGGCTGGATTGACAGATCCCACTGTAGGGCAAGGCCACATCACAACAGTCACTGCGAGCACTCAGCTGTCCCAAGGGAGAAAGAGCTGCATAGCTGTTTCTATAAGCTTCATATGCAACAAAGCCAACACAGATACAGGCAGCGTGATAAATTAAAGACAGACAGAGGGAGCGAGGCATACGACGAGACAAAGAGACAGAATGATGGTTGTTTATGGTTGCGAGGCCTCCGTCTCTCACTCCCTGTCATTTGCTGGGTGTAGTTGAAAGAAGAGCACGGGTGCATGTGTGTGCGTGTGTGCTGTTTCTATTTTGGCAGTTTTGGTTGCGTCTCTCCCCACAAAAATACCCTGAAATGCCTAAATTTGTATTGCTTGTCATAAATATCCTGGTGACCCCCATGACTGTATGTACCGCACGCACCTCTGATGTTTTCCGAGAAAAGGGAGCGGAAAAGACCGCTATTGATCTAGAGGGCAGCTGCAGGCAGCATAAAACTGGAGCTAATTAGCTTGAAGAGACTAGTGGAGACAAAAAAGTTATTGGGTTGTAAAGAAACTCTTGACTGTGCCTGAGTGTTTCTCTGGGTATGTGTGTGTGAATAGTGCTCCAGTAATCTCGGCTCTCGCTCCACTGAGCTCTTGCTGATAGCACACTAAATCAGACAGCTCTGCAGTGCTGGACACACTCTTGCTCTTTTCCCCTATCCCTCACTTGCATTGGCTCTTTTTCCCTCCCATCACTCTTGTTCTGGCTCTCCGTCTCTCCTCATTCCTATCACCCTGCCTCCCTCCATCTCTCCTCTTTTCTCTTTCACTAATTCCACTATTTGGGTCATCCCTGTTTCCAACTACTTGTCAGTATTTCCCTTTCTTGTTCCATTTCCCCTCAGCTCTGTTCCTCTTTTTCAGCCTGTCCGTTCTTTAGCCGTCGCTTTATTCCCTCACTTCTTTCCTCTCTTCAATGGCTTTATCTCGCGCTGTTCTGAAGCCGCAGCCTCCATGTGACAGAGTGCTGCTGACATAATGCCAAGTCAGCAGCCACATGCACTCACACACACACACACACAACATGCATGTACAGTATGGGCACGGAAAAGCCACTACACACACAAAAACTCTTTGGTTTGAACTCCCAGCAAAAATCTGTGTGTGTGTGTGTGTGTGTGTGTGTGTGCACACACATGTATAGGCCTACTCAAGCCAGATTAAAAACATATCCACACTGCCAGGTCAAATTGGCTTGGCCCAAACTCTCTGCGTCCCAGAACTGTGCAGGTGGGAGTGGTGTCATCACATCCTGAGCCAACCTCAGCAGTACAGTACATACACTCAGTACAGCCAGGTATGTGACTCCAGAGATATCAGGCAAAAGAAATCTAAAACGTTTAAAATGTCCTTTAATATGCACTCAAATATACAGTCATGCTGCTTCCAGTGTCTGTGATCTGTAGCACGCCTCCTTTTGTTCTCACACCCTAATACATCTACAATGCATGAGATCACGCACACTCACAATTAAGTATGAGCTTTACAGACATTTCTATTTTGTTTCTGTTTTTCACCAATGCGCCGCTGTTAATTCTACTCTGCTTTCCTCACTCTTTGAGCCAAGACTGCAAAATCCCAGAGTGAGAACTCTGGGAGGCAAAGCTGAAAGAACAAGATAATGGGCTGGTTTCCAGTCGTGTCTATGGAGCAAAATGCTTGGAAATGTCCGTCCCTGTCATTGTGGCTCAGTCACAAAGGCACATGCACACTTTTTTATTTTTATTTGTACAACCACCATTATGGAAGATTATAGCACTCAGCTCTGGCTACTTGTGCCCTTCATTAAATACTAATTGTGTCACCAGGAACAAGACATAGGCCAACAAGTCAACCCCCCCTGCATACACCAACAAAGTCTGTTCTGTATCATCTGAAAAGGGCACATAAATACAACCATCAACTGAAAGAAGTGTGTAGGGCAGGCTGCAACCAAAGTGCATGTTTTGGATTCACAGAATATCAATGGTCAACTAATATCACACGCAAAAAAACCTCTCAGACGAATGGATACATAAGTTGGAGGGCTAATACTTACTTTGACACTTGAGTGCCTGTGCAGTGATCTGACGGCTACAGGCGTCACACCAGTCCTGCGTACAGGGCTTGGACTCGAACCGGTGCCCTTCGCCCCTCTCTGTCTTCACCCGAGGATCCACCCCCCGGGGAAAGATGGTCCAGGCCTCCCTGCGGGGCTCGGTGCGGGTCAGCCTGACGACTCCAGTCTTGCCCTGTGTAAGCCGCTCCAGAGGAAGACCGCCTCTGTCTCCTTGTGCTGGCACGGAGGAGGAGATGCTCTGATGTCCGCTGTCTCCGCTCCGGGTGTCCCGTCTCCCGTGTGGCGCGTCTCGGTGCCGGTGGGTTCCTTTGTGTCCATTCGTAACCGCTTTGCTTGGCATGACATTGATGCCCGACCTCTTGAGCGAAGTCCCCCTCAGACCACCTGTGTTACGGTTTGAGTCACAGTCGATGATGATGTTGCAGTCACCGTTGTTGAGCGCGGTTAGACTTTCTTGAGACCCGGCTGCGGTGCGCCTGACGCAGTCCGTACTGTCCTCCTCTCTGTCCCGGTCTGCGCTACGTGGCGCAGCAGGGGCGGCAGGAGCTCTGCATCCTTCACCGGACAACAACCCTCCTCTCACCGCCGTTTCACCCGCTGCTCCCGGAGACAAGGGGTGAGTTCTCGATTCCCCTTCAGTTGTGAACGACCCGCATTCCCCGCCGCTCCCCGAGCTTCTCCTGAGCATCATCTTCTCCCAGGACGATTTCCTCGGCAGGGTGATTTTCTTCCTGCTGCCGGGTAGTTTGAAGAGCAGAGGTTCCGAGTCCAGCATGTGCGGAACCGGGTGCTGCCCCACGACACTCACAGACGCCATTATTCTGTTCCCCTGTAACGCGTGTGTGTTTGGCTGTTTGGAGTGTGTATTGCGTGTTTTTACTCCGTGCCCTGAATGTAAACTCAACTAACGCCCGCGACCAGCGTGTAGTAGTGACGCAAGGGATCTGACAGCTTTAAATGCTGCGAGCGCGCTCCCTTTAAAGTGACAGGAGCGCGCAGAAATCTCTGGTTAGCCATGGTCGCTATTTATTGAAAGACTGGCAGAAACCAGAGACTCAAATGAAGAATCTGTGGAAAGCTACCCGAGAGACTGGATTAAGATGACAAAGAGAACTTAATAATGAGAATTTAGGTTTCCTATTTATGATTTATACCATGCCCAGATTTTCAAAAACATGTGGTATGGCAAACATATTAAAGAGCATTGTTTTTGACATGTAGTACCTGGTTTTGACAATGGAAAGTCAGCTATATATATATATATATATATATATATATATATATATATATATATATATATATATATATATATATATATAGACAAGGGCAAAAGAGGGCTTGGGCAGAAGTGTTGTCTCACTGTTGAAACACAACGATCCTAATTAAATTGATGTGTAGGTATGAAACAGGACTGACAGCACAGCAAGACTTATAAGTGGGCCTACAGTATGTATTGAATATTATCGTGATGCTGACCAGTCTAGTGATAAAAACACAATGCTACACTTGTTTGTGTAGGCTAGGAACAGGAAAGTTCAAAATTTTTTCCATTTTGCCAAGAGCACGTCATATGACCTACACAAAACCACTGAGGCAGTAGCACTCGTCCCCCTAACTAAACCGAGAAAGCCCCCGAGGACACCAACACCACTCCTACGCAGATTGAATGAAGAACTTTCAATTTCATTCTCTGTACTTTGCAGTGTCACAGCAGCTCACTTGTTTTGCTCGAGAGCTTTTGTCTTTCCAGCTCAGTTACACTTTCCCAAAACAGATTTTATGTTAAAGTAATAGGACTACAGGTCCAGAGTGTACCATTGTCACACAGTCATTCATGACCTTATTGACTTTTTAGAACACAGAAGTATGATGCCACTGTAAACTTTAAATGTTTTTTTTTTACTTTCACTTCTAGCCTGTATTACTTAATCAACGGAGACAACATTACTCAAGACTAAAACAATCAGGAGATTAAAAATATGGCAAGTTTATAAGTATGGTAAAAAGTATATTTTTCTCCAACCTTTTGCATCACCTGTGACCCCTTTATAAAACAAATTACAAACCCTGGGATTTCCCCACCGTGCGAACCTCACTGGCTCATATCATGTTATGGTTAATTTGCTGTACTGTCACTAGACTGTGTACTTCTGTTAAAAAGGAGACACTGTGGTGAGTGCCGAGTTTCCCTGATTTGTTTCTTCTCTTTTACAGTGAAACCTACGATAAAATACAAAGAAATAACTTATCACTCAAGTTAAACATCAACAGGAAGAGAGACAAATGTCCCTTCAAAACTACAGTGCTGTGTGCTTGGAGAAGCTAACAATCAATATATGATGTAATCAATCACTATTTATTCACAAAATTGACCATGATATAATTAAAGTAAACAGTAATTAAGTCACATGAAACCATTTGAAAGATCAACCATTAGAAAAAAAAGACAGCAGACATCTCAAGCCTTAACACACACACACACGCACACACACACACACACACACACACACACACACACACACACACACACACACACACACACACACACACACACACACACACACACACACACACACACACACACACACACATATACACAGATGGAGAGATTCAGGGCCTCATTTACTAACACTAGCTCAGTTTACGCTACGTCTGTTTATGCGAGTTCGGTAATAGCTATGCTTCCACATTTTGCGTAGTATTTATCAACCCGGACACCCATCAGGCAATCAGCGTCTTTCTTGACCGTAATTGTGCTGTAGCAAAGCGGTACTGGCGCTATGATACGGCTGAGTGCAGACTGCGATATTCCCACTGCTGATGCTATGACTGTTTAAAATGATCCTGATGCCAATACTTGTAATGTAGCGAGGAGTTTAACAACTGCTGGAATGGAATGTGAACGCTGAGTCGGAGATTTGATGTCATCTTTGATTTCTTCCAGTAACTCTAATATTGCATGGCTGCTCAATCTGTAACGCTTCATGATTTTGTGTTCACTCCACTGACAAAGTGTGATCCTTGTGTTAAAAATATTTTCAGCCTGGCCTATGTCTTCGTCTTGCTCAGATTACTGCTACCATTTCACCAGCGGCATATATGCCTACGAGAAAACCCGATTGCGGCTTGTTTAGACCTGCTTTTAAGAGGCGGAGAATTTCCCCCGCAGAATAGAGGCGCGCTCTTACTGGCAGTCTTTGTAAATACCATGGAATATATAATCAGGCGCACTTTACACATATCCTCCCACCTTTTTCGGGTGGAACTCCCACTTCCCCTATGACCCTCCCACGAACGCACATTGAAAGCGCAACTTGTCTCTTCTCGCTCATGTGGCAGGCAATCTGCGATTTTACCCAAGTGCGCCCTGTTTGTAAATAGCCCGCATCGGTTACGTCCGTCTTTGCGACCAATTAGCGCCTGGAAACAGGCGCAAACGGCTCGATAAATCACGCCCATAGTGTCAGTATTTAAGTTTCTCCAGATTCCGCGGAGCTTCGTCTGTGGGACAAAGAAGAAACACGGCCCTAGAAAAATACTCTAGCTGCCTTGGCATTCCTTTTGCTTTATCCTGATGGTCCATTACTGTGGCAACCTATTAGAAATACAATAACACTAAAGGCATTAATGCAGTTTGTATTGAACTGCCGTACTCTGCTGTAGTCACCAGACACACACTGACTAAAAATCCATCAGTGGCGTTTCCTTCTTCTACATTCTGTACATCTTATCTCTAAATGTAGATTGACATTTTATCGATCGTCTTTGGCTGCTTCCTCTTCATACAGCATGGGCTGCAGCCAGTGTGTGTGGATTTGTGAGTTAAGATGCAAAGATGCGGCACCGTTGTCACAGTGTAGAAGGTCTGGCCAAGCTCGGCTCCAGAGCTGCCGCAGGGTTCACTGCTCCCAGACTATAGGACAAAAGAAATACGACCAATCAACATCATACTGTCTCACCTACTGTGTATGGGGGTGTGCGTTTCAACAGAGACAGGAAGTTGGTCACTCAACAAACCTCTCAATAATGCTGTTGTTACACTGTAGTTCCCTCACCAACATCTCCATTTCCTCCTTCAGATGGTGCATCCTGGAACAAAAGGAAGATATGTTATCAGGGCACACACAGACACAGAGACACACACACACACAGAGACACACACACACACACACCTAGAGACCATGTGGTCCTTGTCCCTGGGTGCGATTCCAGGCTGTTGTCCTGTTTGCTTGGACTGCAGAGTGAAAAGGATTCTGTCCAGAGCCTGAGGAGGACAGATGAAACATCATCATCACATCACTGAGATGCTACATGAGTGACATCACAAACAATAATTAAATTAAAAATATCAAATAACTTTTCTTTTATCAGTGCGGATACATGTCTTTGTGCAAACTGTTATGTTACAATGTTTGATCTGAGCTGCAGAGAGAGGTCTTCAACACAGACAGAAAATGAAATGTTGACCTTATTTTGCTGCTGCTCACTCATCTCCAGGTCTGCCAACAAGCCTGCGGAGAAAGAGCTGAAGTCCTGCAGTCGGGTCTGCATCTCCAGTAAAACACTGCAAAACATTACAGACACACTTCAGTCAAAGCTACCATCTTTTTAAACAATTTTTTTTAAATTTATTTAATTTTTTTAATTTTAGCCTTTAATAGACAGGATAGCTGTAGACAGGAAAGGAAGGGGGGGGGGGGGGGAGGGGAGAGACATGCAGCAAATGGGACTAGGCCTCTGCATATGGGCGCCTGCTCTACCAGGTGAGCTACCCAGGCGCCCCAAAGCTACCAACAAGAATTATAGAGTAAAGTGTTATACAATCTATAATCTTAATATCACTTGTCAAACAGTGAAGTGAAGATTAGTATTGCAGAACACATTCATCTGTATGTCCTACTGCCATGTGTTAATCTTCTTCATATAAGCTTTCATCATCTGTGTAAATGGCTGTCAAACCAAACTAACAGTTATTTTATTGTCAATAGTCACAGTGGTTGGGATAACCAACACAGTTTAAGTGAATCTGCTGCTGTGTTTGGAGTTTAAAAATGCCACTTGAGAGCCGGCTCTGACCTGCTCCACGTCCTTGTCAAGGCCAAAAGCTCTTTGTATCTCTGCACACTGTCCTCTCGTAGCAGAGATTTCACTCGCTTAATGTGGGTCGACAGGTGGATTCTGGGACGGAAGAGTGACAAGCGGATTACAGGAGAGCTCAGAATAACATCCTTCACAGGCTGGATGAGCAGGGCAGCAGCTGTGTCGACACATACTCACTTCTCAAACTTGTGGATTTGCTCGTCGTTATATGCCAACTCTGTGGTGAAAATAAGAAAAGAGTAAGGTATTGTCAATTTTAACATGTACAAAAAAGAGCAATAAAAACAGTATTTGCCATGCCAACAAAAAAAAAAACATACGTACTGCCAGTTGATCTGTCTTTACGATAATGCTGATGAATTGCCATTATCTTCTGCAGCAGCACCTCCATCTTCTTGCTGCTGTGGGAGGCAAGAGGTCAGAGTTCAAACAGCCCAAACCCATGAGGCCACTCTGAAGCTTTATATCCATGCATGCTTGGAGTACCTCTTGTCATTGGCCAGCGTCTCTGCTAGCTTGGCCTGTTCTATCTGCAGATGGTCCAGTCGGTTCTGAAACTCTTGGATTCCGGCAGCGTATATAGGCAAGTGCTCATGGACCTGTAGAAACAGCAGCCACAGACTGTTGATATCTGAATCAACAAAACACAAATCTGCCACAAAATGAATGGTTCACAGTCCATAATCCTGGATTAGTTTACATTAACAGTATTAGTTATTATTAGGGCTGTCAGTTTAACGCGCTATTAACGGCGATAACGCAAACCCATTTTAACGCTGACAATTTTTTTATCGGGCGATTAACGCATAGACAGTTAGCTAGACAGGAAGTAAAATTACGAATCCCACTATGGCCACGCCAAGACCCGCCCTACGAAGCAGCTCGATTGGTTGGGGTTAGGGAGTAGTTAGGATAGCGGATTGGTCAGGGGATAGGAACAAATGGGGTTACGTTACCTTGGACGCCTGGCCAACAGTATTGATTGAAGGGCGGGTTTCGCAGACCGGAAACTGGCCGCTGTTTGGGCTTGCTAGCTTGCTAGCCGTGTAGCTAGCCGTGTAGATTTGTCACGCCGATTAGCCTCGGAGCAAGCGATTCGTGACTCTACAGTCAGAGAGAGAAACAAAGTGTCTCCTCTGTTCTTTCTGACCACGGTGGGAAACCTGGAGCAGGAAAAGTTAACCCTCTCCTTGATTTTACGTTGGTTATGAACGAGAACGAGAACCAGGAAATGAGTCACAGGAAACCAGACGCTATGACGACGGCTATGCCGCTGACGACGCTATGAGCCCATAGACAGTAGGACCAGCCACGCTCGCCTCAGGCATGAGGCAGTACTATCTGCAATGGAAAATCGAGGTAACAGCGTTACATTATGTGACAGATTATTAGCTCCAAGTGTGAATGTTAGTGTGAAATTGAACATTACGTATATGACAATGATGTTTTCAATCAAAAAACATTTGCACAAAGCAAGCCAATCTACTTTTCCATGTTGATAAGAGCATTAAAATGAAAAAATATAATGGGACAAAAATAAATCAAGGGACATTTAGAATAGATAAAAATGTGCGATTAATTGCGATTAATCGTGACTTGACTATGACAGTAATGCGATTAATCGCGATTAAATATTTTAATCGCTTGACAGCACTAGTTATGAGTTATTAGTATTATTTCAAATTAAATGTGTTTTGAGCTCAACAATGTTGCACCTCTGTCTATTCTTTTCACTCACTTATGATATCGCAATATCTGTAAAAAATAAATAAAAAATACTGACCAAGAGAGAACTCCTAGGGCACCCTGGTTGCTTGGAATGCAATATTGTGACTATACTATATTTGACTAAATGTCAAACTTTATCACTTTTTAGTACTGACCGAAATGTGTCCGTTTTGACGGCTGGCATTATATATTAAATATTCTTTAAACAGAAAGACTATTTCATATGGAAACAAATTCTTATACACCTGATTGTTTCAACCTTTCACATTCTATAAGGTTGGCTTGGTTTGGGAAACGGGGTTAAGTAGAAAAACAGGTTTACATTCCTCAAAGTAAGGCATTTATAAAAGTATCATATTGGTATTATTACTAGAATAAAAACAATGAAAAAGTCCTACTTTCAATGATGAGGTAACAAAACACGTTAAAAGTGTGCAACACCATTGCTGCATGCCATCCCTTTTCTCATCACTCTTTTTATTATGACCTGCAATTCTCTGATATATATTCATCAATGAAGGAATAATGGCATAAAAATACAAAAAAGCCACATTCCCAACACCATTTCCATCAGCCACATTAGTCTAGCTGTGATACTTCTTTCCGACACCACTCACCAGATGCAGCTTTTGCCTATCAGCTGAACCTTGGTTTTCTGAAGCATAATGGCCTCTAAGAAAGATAAAGATACAACAGATAGTGGAGGAGAAAGAGAAAAAAGAGGAGGTTGCAGGTTGAATTATCACAAAATAAAAGGTGGTCTACATTTGTCAACAGAATACTTCTCTCAGAATCCACAACGTAAGTTGATGGCAGTTAAGATCATAGAGTGAGCAATCCAAACCTACATCACACTTATGGTAGAAAATTCAACCTGAAAAAGCAAGTACAGCTCATATGCCTTCCTGCTGTGTATCATCATGCATGCAATACAAACACATATTTGTGTATTTTAACACCCACAGTGTGAGATCGCAGATTCCCTTTATTTGGCTTAAAAAGTGTGTAGATACACTCACAGTGTGTGTGTCCTGTGTTCTACGTTGAGGCAAGACTGCAGTCTAATGGTGATCATCGCGATACTGTGCATTGCTTCTTCACACTCCCTGCGCAACCTCATCCTGAGGAACAATAAGAGTGTGTGAGAGGAGGATAAATGGGACGGGAGAAGAGTTTGATAAGGATCATTACTTAGACTCAGTACATAACCTCAGAGGTACATCGCTCCTTTGCAGTGCAGTGAAATAAATATTGGTTAATTTAACATGTGTGTGTCTCACATGTAGCTGTAGTATCCTTGCAGCAGCAGCTCTCGGTGTGTGTGCAGCAACTGTACTATCCTCAAATACTGGTAGACCACTCCCACTATTACCTACAGAAAAGAGGGGAAGTAAAAGAGATAATTAAAAAAAATTGGTTGGATGTTTATGAAAAAAAGAAGAAAAAAAATGAACATAACATTAGACATGGCTGGCAAAGAAAATCAGCAGAACAGCAGCACCTTGGAGAAGTTGTAGTCTGCCATAACGTCAAACCTGGATGGGATGACTGGAGTCTCTGCTACAGAGGAGAGAAAAAGCACACAAAATACATGACTTATGGAAACTGTGTGTGTGTGTGTGTGTGTATGTGTGTGTGTGTCTGGGCATTAATACTTGTATGCACACGTTATTTCAAATGTGATTACTTTCTTTTTCAACCAACATTCATGATGCACTGCTCTTTTGTATATCAGTTCCCTATATCTGGTGTTGGCATTCCCCTTGGGGAATATCAAATAATAAAGAAGAGGGAAGCTTAAAGGTATAATGGAGGATTTTCCCGAATTTGAGAAAAGAACCGCCCTCTCCACTTTTTGAAAAAATGCACATGCACAACACTACCTGCTCCCGAGAGGGAACGCCTATTAAACGTGTGCACGAGAGAGCATGCACACGCCTAGTTCTCCTCGTGCGCGCTCTGTTTACATGTTTCCAAAAGAAGATTTGCACTTTTTCCACACTGTCAGACTCGCCACCGGTAAGTGAAAATCTATTTACAACAAGCCTCTCTATAGCTAACTTTAGCATGCTACAGGCCAACAAACAAGCTATTGTCTAGCATCGAAGTTGTTGTTTTTTTTTTTATTGCTGGTGCGTTTAGAGCTTTCAAGAAGAGAATCTTGTGGGATCTGATATTGACTACGAGCCCGTGCCCTGTTCATCCCGACCAAGATCCAGGAGGGGGGGTATGCCTAGAGGCCGAGGGAGACGAGGTCAGGGCGGGGGCGCAAGAGCTAGCACCAGCCGAGAGCGGGGAGAAGGCGGTCGGGCTAGAGGCCGCAGAAAGTGAAAACTACCTAGGGACGAGCACGTACGACGGCCTTACGTAAACATATCAGCAGAATGATTGACAACTAGGAGGACCAATAGTCTTGATGATCCACCCGGAAAAAGAAAATCCTCCACTATACATTTAAGACTTCACATAAACATAACAAAGGTGTACATGTCTTTGATTGTCTTACGTTCTCTGAAGGGCATACTCGTATTTGCTTCAGGCCCATAGCTGAGCAGAATGAGGGGCTGGGCAGGTGAAGTACGCGGAAGGTTGACCACCTTCATGTTGCCCTCCAGAGGGAGGTTGTGACCCAGGTACAGCAGATGTTGCAGCCGAACTCCTATACCGGTTTGAGACGCCACCTCCTCAAAGAACACTGACACCCTGAGAGAAGTGAGAGGAGTGAGAGATTTTTGGCTGCTAGACACCTTTTTAAATTTCAGGTTTGATTCTGCATTCTGACTACATTTTGTGACCAGGATCAGTGCTCTTGGTCACTGCTAGAATTGCAATTCTGCACAAATTTATCAGGGCATCCATGATGCCCGGTGCAGATGTAGTGGCTTCAATTTGTATTTATGTTTGCGGAGATATTGAAAGGCTGGTCACATTTTCAATGTCCAATGATGCATGGAAAAAAGTGATCGACACAATAACCACCGGTAACAACATGTAAGTACAAACTAAACTTGCTGCATTATCTAATGGTAGCCGATAGTTTGTTTGACTATGAATAATCAAAATGGTTGCATTTAAATTATAATACATATGACTTCCTCTACATTTTATCAGACAAATCTGTTTAAGCCTTCACATGGCTGCATAGACAATTAGACACAATCCAGTTTACAATCCAAACTGAGTTGTAGAAATTGTATTTTTTTCCTATAAAACTAATGCCTTATTCACCACTATACTTAGTATGGCTATCAGCAGACTAAGCTCAATCTTTTAAGATTGAACATTAGTCTGGGGAGTCTGCTCTGTATTTTCTATGCACAAGAGACGAGATCAACTGGCATAGTTCAAATGACTCTGTACGCCATTGGATAGTCCTTCAACCAATCAGACCAACGATCCGGGTGACGTAGCAGCGACAGCGGCATCAACGGGTTGCTGCGCTTCGGTGGCCGGCTTGTTGAATGTAAACAAAAAGCTGCTTGGTCGCTTCTCTATCGTCATCCTGTTCAACCCGCCAATAGCGCGCCAGGTGGATAAGCCAGTTTGTGATTGGTCCCCGCAAATTTGTAACGGAAGCAGGATAGAATAATGTACAGGTTTCCAGCCTGAGCTGCAGGGCGAAATCAAATCGCCGGCAGATCGGGCAAGGTTTAGTGTAGACTGGGTAAACCTTGCCCGATCTGCCGGCGATTTGATTTCGCCCTGCAGCTCAGGCTGGAAACCTGTACATTATTCTATCCTGCTTCCGTTACAAATTTGCGGGGACCAATCATGTAAACATTAACTAAATTATTTACAGCCATGAATCAGCTCACATCACATTATGTGGCTCTAATTAGTTTTTTTTTTTTAAAGCATACCATAATGCTGCAATTGCTTCACATTTTTGGCTTGATGGTGGAAGCATCGACCAATGAGTCATATTGTAAATAACGTAACTTTTGACCAAAATAGCAACATCCCACCTTGCGCTACCTCATTAACATGGAATCACTTTGTTCTGAAACCCCATCTACTCTTGTGCCAAGCCATAAAGTAAAACAAACAAAAACACCAAATAACAGGAACAGGCAAAGCACATTTAAGGGTCAGGAAAATACAACTTGCATAGCACTGCATGCAACAATCTTTGTGCAGCCAGGAAAGCAAACCATTTTTCCTCCTCTCAAGTTGTGGCACCAATTGACCCTGCCTAAGCCCCGCCCCGCCCCTTTTCGCTCTGTGCTCCAATAACAGTTGAGCAAGCTTTGCATCTGAGAGAACCTCGGTCAACTTTCCCCTTTCCAGTTATACTTATTTATGCTTTGTGCTAGGCTTGTCTATGTTGAAAAGAATGAAGAAACCAAATTTGGAAGATGGTTAAAAGATGTGACTGGTGGACCTGTAAAAGTGACACTCCATACCCTGACCGTGTTGAAGGCGTTATGTTCATTCCATTCCCAAAAACCGAAAACAAATTCTGTCCGATGTAAAGAATGGATTAGGCTGTGGGGTAGACCTTACCCTCAGCTGACCATCAACACTATCACCAAGGACACCTCAAAGATAACATCACATCACATTACATTGGTGTCACAATCTTCACAGATCCATTACACTGTATACAGTCACATCTTAAGTAAGCAAAACGCTAGCTAACTAGCTAGCTAACATATAGCCACATCAAGAGGAGTCAGCCTAGTGACAGGTACCCAACCTCAGCCAGGTTTGCTTCCTCCTTATTTCTGTGGTAACATTAAAGAGATTTAAAAAGGACAGATAGGTTGGTTACTGGTACATATTTTTGTCAGCAACCAACCTATCTACCTATAAAATGACATGAATTATCATTAGCCAGAAAAGATCAAGGCTAACTTTCCATTGCTTATCTGTAAGGCTGCTTTATTAGTGTTTGAATAATGTGTGTGACGATATGCCTATGCAGACTTACGTGTTATAGTGGTTTATGTAGATGCAATGCGCCGTGGCCTGTTGCAGAGAGAAGATGTGAACTGCCTGCCGCTGCAGTAAGTCTGTGGTGGCTGTGAAGAATTGGTCAAAACCCCAACACCTCTCCTGGTCAGCCTCCAGTATACCCGCTAGTACTGGAACCAGCTGCACCGCCAGACCCCTACAGACAGAGAGGGACAGAATGGGAGAGGAATAGATGGAGACAATCAAGACAAAGTTAGCATCCCATGTTCTCATTAAAGAGTCACTGAGATGCATGTTCAAATGCTCTTTATCAGGTGACATACTGTGATAGCTGGCAGCTGTGAGGTAGGTGGTAGCCCCACTCTATAGGCCCGTTCTCCACCCGCTGTATTCCGCTTATTGCCCCCATAGGCTTCTCTGTAGTCATTTTGAACCTACACATCATAACACACAAGTCAGGCTGATGGATCATTGATGGATGTTCATGTTTAACCAGATACCGCAGAAATCCTGAAGAAACATGCAGAACAACACCTTTCTCTAAGGGGAGAGCTAAGCATTTGGCACAATTAAAATGGTTAAGTATGGTTAATGTCATCTACTGGTTTCATGGTGGTATGCTTTCCAATATACAGTAAATCTTGGCTGGTAGAGATGGAGCTTGAGACAAGTACTTTGACACCCAACTCAATGTCATAATTTAAAATAAATATGTGTGTGTGTGTGTGTGTGTGTGTGTGTGTATATATATATATATATATATATTTTTTTTTCTTTTTTTTTTCTATTTATCTGATTTCAATTTGTGTCTCAACTTGTTTCTACTTGAATTGTTTTGTATTTCAACTATATTTAAAGGTATAATGGAGGATTTTCCCGAATTTTAGAAAAGAACCGCCCTCTCCACTTTTTGAAAAAATGCTCCCAAGAGGGAACGCCTATTAAACGTGTGCACGACTCGGCATGGCTCTACAAGCCTACGTTCCAAAAGAAGATTTGCACTTTTTCCACTATGTCAGACTCGCCACCGGTAAGTGGAAATCTATTTACGACAAGCATCTCTATAGCTAACTTTAGCATGCTACAGGCTAACAAACAAGCTGTCGCCGAGAGCGGGGAGACAGCAGCGGTCGGAGGCTTTTATATACTGTCTATGGTCGGACGCCGTGGCCGTCTGCTCGCTGACCTGTCACGGCACATACGACGGCCTTATGTAAACATATCCCAGAATGATTGACAACTAGGAGGACCAATAGTCTTGATGATCCACCCGGAAAAAGAAAATCCTCCACTATACCTTTAACTATCCTTGTATATATGTGTGTTTTATGCTTGTATACATATGTTTTTGTCTTTGTGAAGCACTTTGGCAGAAACTTGTAAAGTGCTATATAAATGAAATAAACTTAAACTTAAAAACAAAAGCAAAAACAAAAAAATCGAAACTGGTATAATTACTTCGTGAGCTACGCTTGAAGGAGTGGAGTTTGAAACTCAATGTGTGGTCTGTGACTTAATTTCTCACAGCTAACGTATTAACTTACATGGTGGGCTTGTTCCTGCGGGGTCCTCCGTACGGTGTGAAGGGAAGACTACCAGTGGCAGCGTGGTAAAATGTCACACCAATACTCCACAGGTCTACACTCACTCCATAGGATTTCTGTTGAGGCTTACGCAGCACGGCACGTTCATACATGTCTGGGTGCTACACACACACACACACACACACACACACACACACACACACACACACACACACACACACACACACACACACACACACACACACACACACACACACACAGTAAGAAGACACAGGCAAATCTGCAGAGGTGGATAAACAGCCATCAAACCTTCATATGTTGATAGCAGTTAAGATTATCATCTAAACATGTATTCTTTCTATATCATATGTTCGTGTGTTAAATTTAGTAGTAGGCAGAAATGTAACAGTGAAATGTGCAGTTACTTCTATGAATAGCCTTACACCCCATTTGTCCACTAGAGGGCCACCCAGGCTTCATAATACAAGTGGCTTCGAGGTATCAAGAGTCATTCCAAAACACTCACTACATAACACTGGTAACACAGGCTTGGAGTGGCTTCATGTGCAATGGCGTGGTTCGTAACACACCACCACTCACATGCAACACATAGAAATTCAGATCAGAGTTTATATGGCGCTTTTATAGCCGTAAAGTAATATAGATATCAAAGTGGTTTATTAAAAATGTAATTTACTCTGGGCATCTCTGTTATTCTTTATTACCCTCACCAAGTGGGTTATGTTCTCAGACCTTTGTCTTGTTTAATTAGCTGAATTTATAAAAAAAAAAAAAAAAACTTAACAAATTTAAATGAAATTTGGTGAAAAGTGAAGGAAAATTCTCTACATTCCTGGATTTCTTGATCTGACACATTCAGGCCCACCAATTTCTTCCTACAAAGATGTTCACGCATTTAGAATTTTGCTGTTGGAATTTTCACTACTAATTTAATAAATTGTAATAAATCTTTACTACATATTATATTTGAATGACTCCGAAAAGAAGAATAGAAGTATTGTGCAGCCTAGGTGGCAGCATGCGTTCTTCTGTCTCCAAGTCACTTTATTCAAAAAAGTTATTTTTGACTGTATTTTCGCAGGTAGCACAAAACACAGGCTTACTAAGGCTTCATCCACACTAACACAGTATCATTTTAAAAACCCATAACTTTTGCTATGTTTACACCTGGCGTCCACACTGATCCGGCGTTTTAGAACCCCTAAAACGGAGACATTTAGAGAAGCCGCTGACCCCGTTTGATACGGGGTTGCGTTTTAGTCTGGACGGGCAGAAACAGAGACCTTTTGAAACGATGACGCAGACAATTACATTATCAGACACATTGTGTCCTTCCATGATTCATCACGCCCCTATCACGTGACCCTTTTTCTGGAAGAAAACAAACATCAGCCTTGACTAACGGTGGTTATTTCAACATGGATGACAAATTACAGCCGTTTCTGACCTTGTTGTCGATGCTAGCAGCCTTTACGCAGTTAGATTCTACATTTTATAATGCCACTACTGCCTACATGCCCAAGAGGCAAGCTATTATTCACATGATTTGGGTGTTTTAAGCCCCCAACATCATCTTCCAGGCAGCCCTGCCTAGGATTAGGCAATGGTTAGGGTTAGGGTTAAGGTTAGGGTGAGGTGCCTTGAAGTCGACGCTGGGTGCTTAAAACACCATCGAGCCATAATTTGCGACAATATCCGTGTCCAGCGGCATTATCAGCCTTAAGCGCCATTTAGGGGTGTGCGGTGGTGGAAGTGTCTATTAAATGGCCTATTTGTTTGAGCTCCTGTTGGATCCTTAAGCCCGATATGAAGCACATTGTAGAATTTATATTTCACGATTATTGTTTTGAATCTGATCGCTTTTATGATCTCGACATTTCTGACAGCACTTGAAGGCAGCTTCATTTCACTTAGAGAGAAAGAAAAGAGACGAGCGACCAGTGTTGGTCATCTTACTTTAAAAAAGTAATTAGTTACAGTTACAAATTACTTATCCCAAAAAGTAATTGAGTTAGTAGCTCAGTTACCACATTGTAAAAGTAATTAGTTACTCATCAAAGTAACTGTGACGTTATTTTTTATGTTCTATAATGCTATTACGTTCTATAACATTTTTAACATCAAAGATGTTTATATTAAGTTAACTGATTGAAGAATAAAAACACTATATACAGTATTTTTAGAACATTTGGTATTTATCTGAACTCAATAGATTGCAGCCTGCCATATGATATGCAAAGATAGCTCTTAATGACTCGGACTCCACAGTGGACAGGGGGAGCATGTTTTCAACAACATACCTTGCAATCAATGTGTTCAGCTCGGCCTTGGTCACCTGTTGCTGACCCGAAAAATCGAGCGTTGTGTCTCCATTTCCTTCGCTGGAGCTCATGCTAGCTGCATTTGGGCTTGGGGTTATTATGGGGTTGGTATAAGAAGCAGCAACAAGTGTCGTGTTAGCATGTGTTGATAAGATTCGAGTTGCTTGAGGCAGACGTGGATGAAGTCTTTTTTCCTGGGCATAGCGTGCATGTTACATAAACATTCTTGTCTTTAATTACAATGAGCGAGTAGTAGTGCCGGTACTTCCAGTTCAAGAACGCTACCTTTGAATTTCCCTGGCTCGTCGCCATTGTCGTTGTCTTGTGTTTAGTGGTAGGTAGTCAGAGCGTGCAGTGAGACAGCGTGAGCAGGTCATCCGCCCACCCAGCCAATCATCATCACATTTGCTACAATGTCATCACCCCCCCAGTAACAATAACGGAGTTGCAACGATGGGAAAAGTAATTAATTAGATTACTCCGTTACTGAAAATATAACTGCGTTAGTAACGCCGTTATACTTAAACTCCATTACTCCCAACACTGCGAGCAACTGTGCTTTGTGCTGGACAGCTGTTACACAAACTCCTTGGGTTGTTTACTGTTTACTGTACGGGACTCTCACACCGCCTTAAAAACGGACTAACAAGTCTGATCGCCAGTTGCACGACTGACCACCGCAGAGTGATGTTGGGTTGCATTTCTCCAAAAGTTGAATCTGTCTCAGGCCTGTGGGTTGTTTCGGCACCCCCCTGCGGCACTCACTGCCGCAGCCTAAATGCACTACCCCAGTTCAAAATAAATGGAAAGACTTGCGTCTTTTCCAGACCTGGCCTTACACGTGCTTACATCGACACACGCATGCCCAGTGTACGTGAATGGTCTGTGATATGCATTTTTGGGTGTATTAGTATGGACAGATATAAGTCCTGAAACACTTGTGACGACTGAGATTGATTGAGTTTTAAAACACTGTTTGAGAATGAAAACGTAGTAGTGTGGATGTAGGCTAAGTTGGGTGGGACTGTTATCTTACCAGATACTCTTCAGTTCCGTAGATAGACACAAACTTCTCATCATCTTCCAGCTCTCTTGCTGCTCCAAAGTCAGTCAGCTTATAAACAGACTTGCCATCCTCCCCAACCTGCCGCATGATGTTGCCTGGCTTAATGTCCCGGTGTACCACACTATTTTCTCGCAGGTGGTTCATCCCCTGCACTAAAGAGAAGAAAGGTAGGATACTTTAGTTTAGAATGTATGAAGTTATTGAGAAAGACCAAGATATATACCCACCTACACACTGCATAACTGTGAGGAACTCTGTTTCAGGCAGGCCAAAGGCGTTTTCTGCCTCCTCGAGCAGGCTGAGAAGAGATCCTCCTGAACAATACTCCATCACCAGCACTTTCTGTTTAGAGGGCAGCTAGAGAGAGAGAGAGAGAGAGAGAGAGAGAGAGAGAGAGAGAGAGAGAGAGAGAGAGAGAGAGAGAGAAAGGTATTAGGAGGTGAGCAATTGCTTTAACACTGTAAACATGAGGGAAAACTTACTGCCAAGAATTCAATGATAGATACTAGAGAACTGCTAATATAACTTAAAGTGTCCATATTATGCTCATTTTCAGGTTCATAATTGTATTTAGAGGTTGTACCAGAATAGGTTTATGTGGTTTCATTTTCAGAAAACACCATATATTTGTTGTACTACACATTGCTGCAGCTCCTCTTTTCACCCTGTGTGTTGGGCTCTCTGTTTTAGTTACAGAGTGAGGCATCTCACTTCTGTTCCATCTTTGTTGGGAGTCGCACATGCACAGTAAGTACTGCCAGCTAGTCAGTTGCAGAGTATGAGGGAGTGCCATGCTAGCAGCTAGGCGAGCATTATAACGTGTGTTACAAAGTGATGCACTTTCGTCACGGAAGTAAAGGCTGGACTACAACAGAGCTGTTTGGAGCAGTTTGTGAAATGTGTTTTCTGTTGGAGATGGTAAGTCCCTTTGGGGTGGACTTTGGGCTTTTTCACTTTGTAAACCTATAACATGCACAAAAAGATTTATAACGCAATAAAGGAAATGGGAAAAGCCAAAAAGCATAATATGAACACTTTATAGAGAAAAGTGACCAGGTGTACAAATGCTCTCCTATTCCATATTACAAATTAATTGGGAACTACAGCCCTGTTTTATACAATGATAATTATCTCATCACAACACATGGCTGTGTTTTCCCATGTCCTTGTTTGTCTTTACTCTTCTCATGGTAGTCTTACCTCTTCCACAGCGTACAGCCTGACAATATTGTTGTGGTTGAGCTTCCTCAGCATCTCAAACTCTCTCATCTGGACCTCATGAGGGCGGTTGTAGCTCAACATGTTAAACACCTTGACGGCTACCAGCTCGCCCGACCTCTGCAAAGACACACGCACACCACACACACACACACACACACACACACACACACACACACACACACACACACACACACACACACACACACACACACACACACAGGTTTATATCAGCATAACACGTCACAGTGCCATGTAAGAACATCAAAACAAGGCCAAATCAGTACTGCAAACACAACCTTTTCTTGTCACACATCCTGTTGCTTTTAAGAGAAAACGTAGGCTTGAAGATCTGAGATAATGGCAGCAGTTATGTAAATGAGCTGCTACGTGGAAAAACAACTGACATTCACAGTGTGGCTACCTTGTTGCGTGCCTTGTAGACACTGGCAGTAGCCCCTTGCCCGAGGACATCTTGTACAGACCACAGGTAGTTTACTGTACTGGCCGTCATCCCTGACATGCTGAAGGGAAGAGACAGACAGAGAGAATAATTAGACAGAGAAGAAACAATCTGTCATTTATTTTATCACTTTATGTATACCAGAATATTTTGGGTTGATGTTTAATATTTTATAAGAAGGAAAACTAAGCCAACAATTCAACTTCAGGAAAAAGACATTCTCATATGTTTTGAAGGTAATGAGATGGAAAAAGATGTTATTGTTTTGTACAGTTCATTTTATTATTATGAACATTTCACATTCACAAGAAGAAATGGGCAGACTCCAAACCATTTTTTTTTATCAAGAACTGCATCAATATGGCAACACTAAAATATACCTTAAAAATGAGAAAGCAATTAAGACTCATTTTGTATCACGTTTCCTACCTATTCTTGCAATACTGGGGGAAACAGATTGTGTTGGGTAACGTTACCTGTGTTCTTTAAATAAAGTATACAAAAGAAAGAATAAAAATACAGAATTAGAAAAATATTAACAGAGACTGGATAACGTTATAGAGAGACAATCCCTCTTTGTCTTTGTGCTCATAGGGAGATTACAATTACAAATGACCGTAATTATTGAATAGTAGCCTAGCTAGCTAGCTATAACAATAACGTTAACGTTACATGTAGCTAGCCTACATCATATTTCACAAACTCTGTTATTATAGAAACACTAATTTGATGGTAACAGTTAACCTAGCTAGCTAGCTACATAGCTAGTTAACTTAACGTTAACTTTATCTAATTTACCTGACAACCAGCAGTTTATTGACTGTGCACTTTAATAACACAACAAGAATTATCTTATATGATTATGTTAGTAACTAACGTTACTTATGCTAGTTAACAACTAACTAACTAACTAACTAACTAACTAACTAACTAACTAACTAACTAACTAACTAGCTACGCTTTAAGGAAATCCGTTTAACTAACTAAAATGTTAGCTGTAATGTTCGCTTACCTGGACTGCTGATGCGGTTAGCCGTTCTTTAATTCAATAGGCAATGAACTTCCTGACAGCTGTCCCTGATAGTCTCCGTTACCGGAACCACGGCCGGTTCTACGGGCTGTCTCAGCAGTTTTTTTCCCTGTGAAATACTACAGCAAAATAAATGTCACGCTTGCTAGTTACAGCTCAAACTGACCGGTAGCTTTACGGTAAATCGAACTTCCTGAAAACAAAATACGCGTACGTGTGAAACTTCTTCTGAAGTGAGAGACGAATGGCTGCTTTCTGAACAGGTAACGTTTCGGTTCGGGAGAACCTGCTGCTGATGATCGTTCCCTAGAGTTAACGAGTTTCACTTTCACCGAAGGGAGCAGCTTGCACCACTGTAATACGGTGACTGATTTAGGATGGGAAGGTCTCTAGAGTCTAGTCATAAATGAAGGCGGAAATAGACGAAGGGCAAACTTGACCGTTTCATTTTCTGCCTAAACTTCCGTCTGTGTTGCACTAACCGAGATACAGTTATTACACATAAGTCACATTATACTGAGGCATCCTGATGAATCTGCTGGCATTTTTTTTTTTTTACTTGAGATAAGTTTTGCCTTGAAAAGAAGAGACTGGGGAAATATAAGCAGCATGCAGGGTCCCATGTTTGGCACAATTTTAAATGGAAACTACAGTACAGCAGAATGTTCACACTACTGTTCCCCTGTATGTGAAAGGCCAGTCAGCATATCAACAAACATAAAAAGTTGTTTTCCTACGATACGTTTAAGGGCATCTGGCCGCCCTGAACTGGCTTGTTGGAGTTCAGATATTTAACCCAGATGTGTTTTCACCTTTATGAATGTGCAAGTGATTGTGTTCCCATGTCCCTGTAGAGTCACTGTGAATGCTGTCCTCTCTGTTCCATTAATGTCTCCAGGATTTGTCTCTGGATCAGTGTAGTCTGTTTCTCTCCTGAGAGAGACAAATTCACATACTCAATCTGTAAAATATAATTAATATCAGTCAATTTTATTCCCCACCTCAATGTGTCTACATCCTTTTTAATAGATACATTGATACAGATAGCATCGAGCAACCATGTTTAAGAGTCAGTCAGGCAATTACGAGGTTTATTTTCTTAATTACAGGGAGTAAAATGATAATGTGGGCTCATATTATTTAAATTCTTCATATGTGGTTTAGTATGTGACCTTTCTTTCCATGTTCACTTTCTGGTCCAATACGTGCAGAAACTGTGCAGTATGTGTCTGGTATACTGTACCGGTTTGTCTGCATGTCACTTTTTAGTTCCCTGACAGGCTTTGCATGTTCTACAAGCTACTTTACATGATGAGTAGTACTCATAGTGGTGGGAGCTTTCCAAAGTTTGAAAAAATAACCCAATGATGTAATTAGGGTTTTCGGACTGGGTTTAAGGCTGAACATTTTTTAATCACAAAGCCTGCATTACAAACCGGAGGTGTGAAGTTTGGAAGAAGTGAGCATTTACAGGGCAAGGAAGGTCTACTGAATGCTATTGAGTTGCATCATAGGAAATGTAGGATTAAGTGCTTTTGGAGCTTGACTGTTACTATGGACTAAAAATCAGAATATTGTGTCCTCTGCTGCTTCACTTTTGGCTGTTTTTTGTTTGTTTTTTAAAGTCTGGCTCTCGTGAGTGTCCAAACTTTATGGAAGTGTAATACTATACCACTGGAGTACCCCTTTAACCTCGGTTTGATTTGAGGCTTTTCTTGTCTACGTAGCTTTTATGCAAGTTTAGTTACCAATAGGCTATCGAAACCCCTCAGTTGGTGCTTTACTCGTTTCTTCTTGCTGTATATTTTTGGTCACTTACATCATGCTTCATTTACTGTACTGTACTTGGAACAGACACATATTTCAATGTATTCTATCATTATTTTATTAATATTTTCATGGATGATTTTCTGAAATTAAATGTGTAACAACAAAATGTAAAACATTTGTTACAAACGTCAAATAATTCAAGAATCTTTATAGCAAGCAATGTTTATTAAAAAAAAACAGATCTACTACAAGAACTACACATAGAATTATATAAGGCCTATTCGATTAAACTACTATTGCTATTACTGTACAATATTGTACCAAAAAAGAGTGTACCTCTGTAATGTACAACATTGTATATACAAAGTACATCGGAACACAGGATTCTCCAGTAATACAGAGACAACTATAAATAGATTTGACATTACAGTCTTTTTTTTAGTTCTGCTGTTTTCAAATGGACACTAAAATGCATATTTAACAATATTCAATTCTGACAAATCATCCCCACACAGTTAGTCCACACGCAAGCCAATTTGTTCAAGTGCCACTGATTGATTTGAGATCGAAGAGGGTCCCAGCTCCCCTTAACAGCACAGCCGGGACAAAACACACCAACCTTCCACATGCATGTCTGTATGTGTGAGAGTGTGTGTTCATTAGATGAGTTCCTTTCTCACCACAAACACACACAGTCATAGTCCCTCCAGTTGTCATGATGAGGTAAGAGCAACACAAATACACCAGGTAATACACAAACAGTATACAGAGATAAAAAATAAACCTTAACAAGTATAATTCATTACCTGGTAGAGAGCAATGCAGTATGGGCTGTATTTCTGGGAGATGGGGAAAGGCGTGAGAGAGGGGAATATGAGGACGCCTGAAATTAGTTCAATACGGTTTCAAAAAGGTGAAATACAACAAAAAGGTATTCAGTTTACCCTGAACGATCCTGTCCACTTTTGAAGTCAGTGTTTGCAAAATGATTCACATATTCCTTAATTCATCCTCAGATCTAGTTTTAGGTACATAAGGTACATTTTAGCAAATAATATAATAAAAAAATAAATACAAGTTTAAGTCCTTGTATTTGGGTTTTCTTGTCCTCTTTCTACGTGGAAGCTGGTCCGCTACTGGTTTTGCTACAGCAGTAACTGAAGATGAGACAACATATCATGTCTATACCTGCAGGATTTTTAGCTGGTCACATGTACACAGTGCATATTTGTTCAGCACTAAGGCTGCTGGTACTCCAGAACATGGGAGAAGTGTATTCCTGTCTGTCTCTAGACAGCTGCTGTCGGGTGGCATCCCTTTATGATGAGTGGGCACGGGGTGGGGTGGGGGGGTGAGGTGCATACAAACTATACATCCATGCATGTTCACACAGGCGCACATACACACATGCACACACCCAGACAGCTACACAGTTCAACATTTTACCATTACAGATTCTGAGCATTAATTAACAACTGGGAACAAAAAGTAAAACAAAAGCAAACTTTGCTTAAGAACGCATTGGATGAGGTTGTTGGTTGTGCTTCTATCTAAACACACTCAAGAGGATCCTCAGCTCCATGCTTCCAGTTATCATCATGATTATTAAACATACATACACACCATTAGAATAATATAACCCTTTTTACTGTTAAGTCTGAAGTTTATTAGTTAAAGAAGCAAGCTGTAACTGTGTTTGATGATCTCCTGTGGCTGGTACTGTAGATATATAAACTGATGCAATCAGCCAGCTCACCATAATGGCTGCTGTCTATGGCCCCAGCATGCGAGGAAAACCTGAAAGGCGTTTAGCTGCCACAAAACACCAATACACACACATTTGGAGAGAATGTGTGTGTATGTGTACAGTCCAACATTACCTATAAAAATGCTGGGTTTCAGTGGTCCCCTACATACATAATAGAGCTGCAGGAGAGAAGCAGCATAATGCCTCAAACTACCAGCTTTCATGATCTGTATTGCTATATGTGTAATTAGAACTACTGTTGGCCATGTACGGTTTTGGAGAGCACTGCTCCTGCTATGCTCTTGTTGTTGTCCTAGTACTGAACAGTAATAATAATTCCCCAAAAAAATCACCAACATATCAAACACTGGAGGAAGAGATCAAATAAAGCTCTCGATCACATGACATACACTGATATTTGGCCCAGTATTCTTTCCTTTCATCATCTCAAAAGTCCACCTTTATCTCCAATCTTCCACTTCTGAAGCAGCAAGTCAGTGTGTTTCATTTCTACACAGAGTGAGAGCTTAGCATTTCACAGTCTATTCTCAGGAATCAAACACTCCCTTCCAGTCCGCTAGTTATGGGTCATTAAAAAGAAAAGGAAAACTGTCATGTCTACTATACAAAATCAAACAGTGTTTTTTGTTCCACACTTTGATCTGCGTGTAAAGGAAAGTAACACTCCTGCACACCCACTCAAACACAATTCCAAACATCACAAACTAGTGTATGTAAGCTGTAGGTCTGTCAGTATCCATCCTGAGTCCTGTTCCCTTGTAAAAAAAAATTCAAAATCCAGTGATGCCTTGGATCGCTGCGTTGGAAAAAGAAAAAGAAGTGTCTTTGATGGGAGTTCACTAATCTACGCCCTCTGATAGCTGACCTGCAGTAAGTACTGCTGCCAGGAACGGGGTAAAAAAACAAACTCTTGACACTCTAAAGAGAACATGATGCCTTAAGAACTCACCCGGACACCAAGAACTGAATGCTACACGAGTAGTGGGTTAGGTCTTGTGTGAAACACCTGGTAGAAAAGCTGTTAGAATCAAAGAGTATGTAAGAATCAGTGTCGTGGGTCGGACCGAGAAGTCCTAAGCCGGGCAGGATTTGTCGTTAGACTGGGGTGGAGGTGGAGGAGGAGGGGTGTGAGGGAGAGAGTGTGTGTGGCCTGTAAGTGGAGGAGGAGGTGTAGGGGGCACAGTAGAGGTCGGGGAACCCATGGCTGGACTGCCACCTCCGCTCTTTGGGAACACCACCGGCTTGGGCCTAGTTGCTGGGGGGCGCAGCTCTCTAAAGGAAGGTACAGATGAGGAGAGAGAGGAAGAGGAGAGAGAGGGGGAGGTGGCAGAGGGCAGGGGGCTCCATGGCTGGCTCTTGGCTGGGCGAAAGGAGGAGGGCGTGTCGCTGGCGGAGGAGGCGCTGCGCTGAAGTGGGTGGGCGTGTGAGGAGCCCCCCTCACAGTCCCGTAACAGACGGGAGTGGAGTGGACTGGAGGGCTCCGAGGCTCCTCCTCCTCCTCCACCACCCACACCTTTCAGCTGCTCAAGTGTGTCCAGGACCACGTCAGGTGTGTGTGTATGTTTTGAGGTGCTCTGTCTCTCCAACTTACTGAGCTCACTCAGGGCAGAGCTCATCGCAGCCTCAATGTCCTGCAACATGAGAGGCAGACATAAAAGTAAATATAACTTTGTGCATACAGATACCCAAAAGTAGCAGATGGGGATGTTAGTGATGATCTGAAGTTGTACCTGTGAGCTGTGCTCCACCTGGGCTATGACCTCAGGGTCCAGTGGTCTGTGGTTGCTGAAGCTCTTAGAGCGCCCTGCTGTAGTCGTCTTGCGCAGCTGCGGACTCTCCACCTAAAATGTCCATAATGCCCTCGTTTAAATGCTTGCCAAATGACACAAAAATAGGTCATTTACAACATCAGTTTGTTGAAGGTAAGATGTTACAGTACCTTGGTCTTGAGAGAGGAGTGGCGAGTGACTGAGTTGAGGATGCTGTGAGCGCTGACGGGTCGTTTGTCTCCAGTTTCTTTCACCAGAGCCCCACCAACAGGAAGAGACGCGGTTCTCACCCCTCCTCCCCCCCCTCCACTGGCTCCTGGACTCGTACTGTCGCTTTCTGAGCTCCGGAACGCTCTTCGGATGCTCCCAGACTCTGGACGCTTCCTCAGCCTGAATGAGACAAATATTTCATTTCTATTTTTCTTTTTTGCTGTGTGGTTGTGATTCGGTTCAAGGGGTGAGCCAACTCAGGGCAAAAAAAGTCTTAAAAACAACAACAAATTAAAATCATAAGGAAGAAACCAAAAAGAAATCTTCCATTTAGTTTAGTGGGTTTCTCATTTTCACATTTTTTTTTTGTTGCTTCTACACCTTTTGGCCCCAAGTTGATTTCCATACGATCCATTTCATATCAACTAAAAGTCATGCAAATGACAATATACTGTAAATAGTCTGATACACACTTGTTCAGGTTGGCCAGGTAGATGTCAGCCACATGAGCTCCAGTAGGAGAGGCAGCATTGCCTCTAGTAGACACTCTCTCCCCCAGCAGGTCCCTGCTGTCCACATCAGGCTTTGGACTTCCCCTGTCCCCGTCAGACCTGAAACAATCAAAATAAGTCATCGCTCCGCCTCCATCTTGTACCAAGCCAGCAGAGGAAAAACTCTCTCACCGATACATTACTTCTGAAACACAAGGCTTACTTTAGTGCCACTTTGCTTCTAATTAAGAACAAGTAGTGATGGATAGTTAACTGATAAACATGACAACATGATGAAGTTGTACTAAATGACTAATAAACACTAATCCTTTTAAACTTTTTCAAAACTACAAAGTGTCTAACTTAAAAGGGAACTTCTCAAATTCTTGTCTAGTAGGACTACTGCGCTAGTTAACGTTTTACTCACCACCTCTGAGTTTTGGGAAACCTGGCCTTTTGACAATATTACAATAAGCATGAGCTTCATTCATGCAGAGTCACAGAATGTAAAATCCTGTAGCCATAGCCACAGAAGTGTAAAAAGAAATCCTCATATTTATGTCAACAAACCACTCAACGCAGAAAGTTGACAAGGAAGCGGATCTGCTGTGATTTGCAGTCTGCTACGCATCAAAGCAGAGCAACTTCCTTAGCTACGGGGATTTCCAGTGGACTGTGTTTTGAAGAAGGCTCTTTGATGTTTGCCCTGATGATGAGTGTGCATTTCCCAAAACTCTACAAAGAGGCCATGAGTAAAATATTATGATCAATATTCACAACAAACAAAAATATGAGAAAAAAAACTGTAATGTCTTAATTCATTTGTTATTCTGTCCCTTAAGCAGATATTTTGATGAAGGCTGGCGACTGGAACGCATCTTACGTGTCTTGGACCACAATGTACTGGTGTGGCACCAGTCCATCCACTCCGTTATGTCGTCCCTCCCACCAGTCGTCAGAGGCTCGCTGGAACAGAAGCAGAGATGCGCCCTTCTTGAACGATAGCTCCCGACAAGTCCGGCCGGAGTAGTCGAACCGAGCAATGGCTTCGAAAGGTTCAGACTCTGAAACAGCCAAGGAGCCTGAGATTCAGAGGATGGTGGACAGACACGGGGCGTGACAGAGAAGCAGGGGCAGCAACAAATGAGAGAGAGAGAGAGAGAGAGAAAAGAGAGGTGGAAGAGAGGGTAAGGCCAGATTAGTGCATAGCAGGTTAGTGCTGCTGTGTTTGGTGACTGCACACATGTTAAAATTGCTGAGCAGTAACAAAGCAGCATAATAAACATGTTACTGGGAGAAGGTGTGAGCTGGTTTAAACGGTTAGAGCCACAGTAACTGGTGAGAAAAGCAGGATGAGATTTCATAAACTGGTGGCAAAAGGCTTCATTAAGTACAGTATATAAAGTATATGTATTTCATGTATTTGTGTGTGTGTGTGTGTGTGTGTGTTATGCACCATCTTCACTGTTGTGCCTGACAGAGACAGTGTCAGGCGCAGGCTCTTCCACAAGGGGGGGCTCACAGTGTGGACTGTCACTGAGGAGGAGACAGAGAGCAGATGAGGTTAGATGACGTGACAAAAGTCTGACTGACACAAATCAGACCAGTAATGTATTGGTGTGCTAAGGACTACGAAGCAAAAATGAAACAAAAAACAAATCTAGAGCAATAAACACAAGGACGGGAAATTTAAAACCTTATTGGAGACAGAGATGTAGCAAAGGGTTTACATGAACAGGTTGATACTTTCACTCGATGTACGCTAAAATTGTGGTTTAGTCTAGTAAGAAAACATTTTATCCTGGGCACTCTTGACCAGAACTTCAAACAATGGATTCCAATTGGTATTGGTAACAGCATTATGCACAGTAATAAAATATGGGAATGTTTGCAGGAGCTGAAACAAAACTATACATTAAACAAGGACTACTTAAGATAGTTGCACTTTAGGGCCCATTATGACATTATGAACTTATTTTGTTGGCCTTAAAAGTAGTCTGTCTGCAAACAACCGTATAAATACCCACTATATGCCAGAGTGATCTTATTTTTTGTCTACCCTCCCTACAGTTAAGACTGAGAGCTGCTCCTCCAGCATGACTTACAGTCTAAACAACTGCACTGACTGGCAGTAATCATAACAACTGGTGCCGAGGCTTGTCATTACAGTAAAATTGACCCTGTGTGCATTGTGGTGTGTGTGAGTAAGTGCATGCTGTGCTCTCCCAGGCTGATGTGGTCAGGCGGTACTTTAATCTCCTGTGTGCTGGAGGGTAAGCTGATCCTCGTGGCCCCCAGGCCCTGAGCGGAGCAGACAAGCTGAGCCCCCCATCACTCCACGGGTGCCCCTAAATCAACCATCTGCCCCCCCCCCCCCCCGCCCTCTCTCTGGTCCCCTCATCATCTCCAAGCCCCCTCTAGGTAGATAACAATTGGACAAGATATTCCCTGCTGTCCTACTAGCTGTCCTGTATTATATGACTTATCTAGTCTTCCAATGCCAGACCTTCCTCCACAGCGCCGCGGAGGAGGGTCTGGCTAGTCCACACAGCATTCCGGGATGGGAGACAAACGTGCTCTGGTTTATTGGCATGTCTTTAAACCAATCACAATCGTTCACTGAGCGCCGGTGCCGCTGCAAGATTGCAAAAATTGTCTTGCAACAGAAAACTCAACAGATTTGATTCAATGGATTTACCCTGCAGAGATGTGAGGAGCAGTTAACCATAGTCCTTGTAAATCCACCGGACAACACAAAGAAAGCGGAAGGGTACCGGACATCCGGACGAAAAGAAGGACATACGGCGAAATATCCGGCAGCAACAGAGCAATCCCGGAAGTGAAAGGTTGTGGATATAGACTATGACTTAACAAACTCCCCTCTGGTCCCCAGCCCTCACCAGAAGTCATCTCCAGCTCCAGGAATGGTGTAGATGGGGCCCTGTAGATCCTGCAGCCCGGGGAAGATGGTGTTATGGTGGATGATGATCGTTTTAATAAGCTCGTTGACGTGGGCCTGGCAAGAGACCTGGTCGTTGCCCTCGGGGACAGACATCAGGGTGGGACCGAAACAGATGGCCAGGTTGTAGGGGTCCATCATGTTCTCCTCGCTGTACTGGGACAGGCTGGGCGGAAGGGAAAGCAGAGGCATTAGAGGGCATTTACGTCATCCTTATTTCTTAAACATATATGTACACAAATAACCAGGACATGTCGTTTACAGCCTACATCACCCCCTACTTGTGAATAAGCTGTGAATGCATGTCTGTGTATGGCGGATTGCACAAGGTCCAACAGTAAACACTACCCAAGCCTGCGTTAAAACATTACTTCATTTGTACACTCTGATGATGGGAGCGTGTTGTAGTTTGTGAGAAGAAGCAGAAGCATCGGAGTGACCATAAATCACTTAAGGAAAAGAAGAAGCTCCCCTTCTGTCTTCACTTGGTTTACCCAGGAGTCTCACATTTCAGGTCTCCCACATCCCTTTTCTTTTTGTCTTTCACTCCCCTTTGCTACCTCCCTCTGTCATGGTTATTAGGGAATGTGTCTCTCTACGTGTGTGCGTGTGTGTCTAAAATTTAACTCTAATGCGTATTGGGTAATAGCATATATTCAACTAATACTGAACCACTTTTTAATGGCCTATAGTAAAGCTTCTTCAAATTCTCCCTTACTTACCATCCAGTGCTTTTTGGTGGAGTTTGTCCTCATCTTTTTTAAAGAGCTTGGGTTTGTGGGTGTTGTCAACCCATTGAGATTATGTTATGTGATCTTGGGCTATACAAATAAACTTGAAATGGATAATTGAATCATTCCTCAAGGAGGGACGTTCTCTATATAATGAAGAGGCAGAAATATTCTTTTCCTTTTGGACTTTCATTAGGGACTGTACTTGACTTCTCACAAAAGGTTAAAAGGATGTTTAGATCGGGTGTTAGAAGGCCAGATGAAGGCCTTCTAACCTCATTGCGGTGTTTATGAAACTACTGAGTGTGTATTGGGAAATGTTAACAGATTGGAAGAGCATAAGTATACTCCTCCAACTGTTGAAAGACTCTTTTATATGACCAATACAATTGATAGTTGTTTTGTTTTGTTGCTTTATGGTGATTGAAAACTGTTTTTTATTACTTTTGTCTACTGAAAGATGTTTTTGTACATTGATGGGTATTTCAAAGTGATTGACTTTCAGGCGGGCATCTTGTGACGCATTAAAAAGGTCGAGGAGTAGTGCTGTCATTTCTGATTATACATTTTGTTCTTGATGGTCAGAGTAATAGTTACAGTCTTTTTCACCCTCACCCTATGACATGCTTACAGTATACAGCTATTAACAAAGACTGATGTATGTTGGCTGCTCAGCTGAGACTATTTATTGTGTGAGATAATAAGGTAAAGCAAACCTGAGGCGAAATTCATTGTTTGCACAATTGCACGTGGGATTTAATGAATATGAACTTTTGAAGAATACTGGCATGCACCTCATAATGTGTGACTTTTGATCAAGTATATGTCAGTATAGTTTGTTTTCTTTAATTCATTTATAATCATTTTGATGTTTAACTGCTACCATGTTACTTCCATCTTACCTTGTCTGTGAGGTTCATCCATCAATTTCAGAAACTACTACTTGTTTCAGATAGCGGTGATTTAAAAAACAAAAACAATACATGACATACATTACAGTCATAACTACTAACCTAGTACTACAGTTTTTTTCTGACGCTATGGTACTATTCTCACATGTATGTGGTAATATTTCACTACCTTAAGTACAAATAAACCAACAGATCATCAAAAAGTACCTATTTTCACAGCTCTAAGTACATCTGACACGGACTGTGTACAAAAACACATCTAGAAAGACCAGTTTCCCATTGAAATACACTACAGTCATGCAAAGTACATGCATGACTTTGGAATAACAATAACTGATAGTCAATGACACATTTGCCTAATATACTATATGTATGGTTCTTTATTTTGCCTGATGACATCACTGCTGACCAGTGTCAGGCTTGGATTCGACATTCAAGAAGATTTTTTTCCCAAGGTGCATGAACTATGAAAACACACATTGTGATGTGTAATAAACATTGTTTGGTCTTGGACTAAGTGATTGTTACAATAACTGAAAGAATTGCACTTTGATATGTTTAGATGACTTAACAAATGTACTCGTATTTCACCAGAAACTTAGGGGTTGAAACATTGGTCTTGGAGTGAAAGATGTTTACAAGCCAAATGAAAGGAGTGTGTGTGTGTGTGTGTGTGTGTGTGTGTGTGTGTGTGTGTGTGTGTGTGTGTGTGTGTGTGTGTGTGTGTGTGTGTGTGTGTGTGTGTGTGTGTGTGTGTGTGTGTGTGTGTGAGATGCTACTCACTGGTTGAGGAAGGCGAACAGGTATCTCATAATGATGAGGGTTTTGCTCGGCAGAGATTTCAGAACTTTCTTAATGTGGACTGCCCGCTCATGGAGGCTCTCCATCGCTGGAAAATAACAGAGCCACGACACCCAGGGGGTTTACATGCACAATCAAGCACGTAAATACACACTTACACAAACACACAAAAAGATGAGAGACTTACAGACACAGGATATGAGGTCATGGAAGACTTCCTTAGGGAAGAGGGCGTGGTCCAATCCTCTAAAGTAGAGCTTCAGGACGCCAGCAATGGAGTCCATGTCGTGGTCATTCTGGTCCCCTGCCAGCGGGTCCTCACCTATAATCCGGACAAGAACACACAGAGAAAAGGGAGTGGGAAAGGAAAGATAATGAAGCACTGGACAAAATCAGTTTGTTCAAAATGCTCAGGTTTCCTGCTGGATGATAGTCTTACCTCTCTCAAAGGCATTCTTGATGTCATTGACTTCCACCTGAGAGCCTGACACTCTAAAGATGCCCTCATGCTGCAGACCTACACACACATAAACAAACTGGGCGTTTAAATCAAGACTCTTTTTCATTGTCAGGATTTTATAGTTCTGGAGATTTTGCATTTTTTGTAGCTAAAGCTAAAATCCCCAGATTTGTAGATTTGATCTACAACCAATCACACTTGACTTAACAATGCCACCAATCAGTGCACAGGAGAAGCTGATGCTAAACCTATCACTTCAATGGAGAATTTCACTCACCATGGCGACTGATGAAGCGGATGCAGCTCTTGACCATTAGAGGAATGGCCTCAGCAGACTCCTAAAATAAGGGGAGAGGAATTACTCCCGATAGAGGAACACAAGACAGGAGACCGGTGTGGAAATCAAACACAGCGCACATCTTGTCAGGAGGATATCCGTACACATGTCTGCACACGCACATGCATCCATGCACACATTCATGTGTGGGGGAGAGGGTGGGAGGAGTACCCAGCTGTTGCTAGGAGACAGCACTTTGTCCTTTTCCCTTTGTTTGTTTGGGGTTGCCAGAAATCTCTGGGTGGTAAGGCGGTGGAAGGTATTTTGGATGATATATGTGCCCATTGTTATGCGAATGTGTGGTTTAAATATGTTAAGAAAACTGACTGACTATCATTTGAAATCGATTGGTTTCTATGTAAAGTGAGAGCTGGTGTCCAAAAGACAAGCTACCCACAAGGGGGAGCCACAAACATGACATTCCCCAATGGAGCAGTTGCTTTTGATCACGTATGTGTTGTTTCAGACTGTACAGATTCAACTGTAGACATACATGTATATATTTGTGTATTGGGTTATATTAATCTGAGTTATGTGATAATAACCAACATGCTGACAACCTCTAGGTGTCCGTGGGCGGAGGATACTGTGAAAAAACATGTGGCTTGAGTTAAAAACAAAGCTACAGCGGCTCTGAGAACCTCACAGCCACTTAGAAACAAAGACACACACACTTATGACAGATAATTACCTGCTTCCGTACCGCCGAGTTTCTCCGTCCACTACACAGAGGGAGAGAAAGAAATGGCACTCTGTCATTATATCTCCAGAGAAAGTCTATTTATACTCACAACTCTGGTAACGCTCCATTTGTATACACAGACACATATGCACATGTGTTGAAAATATCTATAAAAGTGAAGGGGAAAATAATACCCCTGCCTGCCAAGAAATCAAGCTTAAACGCTGCTATGGTGGTGTATGCGAGTGTGTGAGCATATTTCCTTCCTTCACCACACCTACCTGGAAAGGCAACAATCAGTCTTCTGACCTAAAGGAGCAAGAAACAGGAAGAGGGGGAGGGGAGAGAGAGATAGACAGTTATAGTAGAAGTAGGACACATGAGGAAACAGGGAAACAAACTTCCCACCGAAGCTGCAGGGAGAGAGGTTTTCCTGTAAGGTTGTGGAAATGTAGACACGTCCCCCCCCCGCCCACACACACACACACACAGCTGCATCCACATACTGTATGGTCACTGTCACCTAGCCATCCACTTACTCAGACTGCTTGTGATTATTAGCTATATTAAACCCACTCTGCTCCCTTGCATGTGGCCTGATGTGTCCCACTAAACCACTCTCTCTGTCTCTTGGCACCAGGACTTTTCCCAAATCCATCACACACACACACACACACACACACACACACACACACACACACACACACACACACACACACACACACACACACACACACACACACACACACACACACACACACACACACACACACACACACACGTCTAAAAGGTCAGAAGCACACTATGACAGTCCCACTCACTCTCTTCCAGGGTCTTGTCGATGAGGTCATGCTTGGCCTCCAGCTTGGTGATCAGGTTCCTGCCTTCCAGAAACTCCTTCAGCTTCTACAACACACAAAGACACACATGCACATACACTCGTGTCACAATGTGTGCAGATTATGCTCACATATAACTGCACTCATGCACCTGACAAATTATCCATGACCATAGCTAGCACTGACCGTGAAGTAAAACTGCTCCGTCTCCTGCTGATTGGCCCGTCGTTTGGCCAGGCTGGGTTTACTGAGATAGGATTCGCTGAAAGTGGACTTGACCGACTCCATGCTGTTGCTGTGGTGGAAGCACTCAGAGACGTCGTAGTCCTCCACCGTCACCATGTCTTGGATGGTGGACAGAGTGGCCTCCATCGTTTTCTTCACCTGATGGGCAGTGAGGAAGAGACCAAAACATATTCAGCAAAAGCTGTGATTACAGACAGCTGCAAGGGGTGAAAGATGAATTCATAATATTAGAGTAAACAGAAAGACATCTGACCTCTTCATTTTCAATCTTGAGGGTGGAGAGGCGAGACTGCAGCTGCTGACACCTCTGGAGCAGCTCGACTTCCAGCGGTTGCTGTGCACACACCACTCCCATCTACCCCCACACACACAGAACCCAGTGGAAAGTCAGACAGTTAACAATTACAGATTACAGCATGACAAAAACAACCTTCCCATTGTGCAAACATAGGCTTCAATAAGAGGTAGTTATCACAGAGGACAAGCCTGATGATAATGACTCGAGCACTCGAACCGTACCGTGTCTCCCATGTGGGACTGGAAGTCAAAACGAGCTGGGGGGCAGAAGACGTTGTTGTAGGTCTCCATCAGCTTCTGTTTGTCCCCGTTGGCTTCCAGACTCTCTGCGGCCCCCTCTAGTGTCTCCAGGCCGGAGTGTTTGGACGTCTCTACATTCTGTTCCGCAGATAGGTAGGTCCTCAGGGCGCGTTGCAGGCTGGCATGGTAGCCTAGGTCACAGCACTGTCACACACACACAAACACACACAAATAAATAAGCACACATGACGCGGCATGCAAACACTGTTGGTAAAAAGAAAATCAAGTAGAAACAAATCACTGGGATGTGAGGAGTGTTGGGAAGCAAGGAGACAAAAGGAGAAAACATGCAGAGAGGGGGACCAGTCTACTGTCTTCATTAGGCGCACTGAAGCTAATGTGAGGAGACTGGCCGGGGGGCCACCACCGTCTAAAGCACGGGGACACTGGGATACACGCGCATATACACACACACACACACACACACACACACACAGACACACACTGTCTACAAATGTGAGCCACTCCCACAGAGTAACACGGTGTGTTCATACTCACGTCAATGATGTCGGAGAGGTCATGGATGTAATATTTGAAGACACAGCTGTTGGTGGCCTCAAGAGCTAGCAGGTACTCATTCCTGGCCTTGATGGCCTTCAGCTTGTTCTCTGTGTACTTAGCTTGTCTCTGATAAGAGAGAGAGAGAGAGAGAGAGAGAGAGAGAGAGAGAGAGAGAGAGAGAGAGAGAGAGAGAGAGAGAGAGAGAGAGAGAGAGAGAGAGAGAGAGAGAAACATTTACAATTTTTATTATTATTACTTGAATAGCTTTGTCTCATTCATTTGATTATCAACATTGGTATATTGTTATTAGTGTTACATTGTTTTTGATATGATTATTTATATTGTTGTTGAATTTGTATTCAACAAAGCGTGATGCTTTGGCAATATTGTTTTTGTTATATTCATGCCAATAAAGCAAATTTAATTTAATTGAGAGAGAGAGAGAGAGAGAGAGAGAGAGAGAGAGAGAGAGAGAGAGGGAGGTTGTAAAGGAGAGAAAGAAAGAATGAAAGAAATCAGGCAAGAAAGGAAAGAAAAGAATAAGGGTAATGACAGGTAGAGAGAGGGAGGGAAGGGAGAGGGATAATAGGCGTTAGAGTGAAACGCCTCAGTATTGATTATGGATAATAAGAAGTGGAGAACCATGTTGCTGTGACAAGTCCCAGTTGTACTTCCACTTCCCGTCCCCCGGCCCTGCTCACCTTCTCCTTCATCTTCTCGATTTTCTTGACACTGGAGCGTCGGACGGGCTTCTCGTCGGTCTTGATGCTGGTCAAGGTGTCAGGGGAACGTGGCGTCTGTCGGTCGTCTTGTTGTCGACCGGAGCGTCCCATCTGCTTCTCCTCCTGCTTCTCCGCATCCTTCAGCTTGGACTCGGCATTGATGCTGTCAGTGTTGTACATGTGGTACGTCTTCATCACCTGGCAACAAGGGTTGAGATTCGCCGGCAAACAAATCAGTGTGTGCTTTCCCCAGTGTGTCTCTCACTTCAGTTTTTGGCTTTGGATCAATAGCGGGACTACACCAGTCAGCATAATGAGGAGAGTGGACACAAACAGCAAAATATACGGACAGATTTCTTTGGGGCTTGCATTCCAAAATATTGCAGCGCAAGAGTCACACAACCGGCCTCCTCTACTGTAAAATACTACAGCGCTTGGACATGGTGGTATGAGTTTGACATCAAAAGTTAAACACATGACATGAGTGTGTGTGTGTGCAGTGTCAGCCTTTATTCGGTGACCACCACCAGAGCCTTCGTTATACTGCTCTCACCCTTCCACAACACTGCAGACGGACACACTAGTCTCTCTATGAGTATGCATGTGAGCATGTGCGCGTCACTCAAACCAGATCTATTTCTATCTCTTACTATATACTATAATTACTGCATAAAACCTCCTTTTATGAGCCTAGCTGAGCTGCAGCTATACAATTGCTTGCTGCTGTGCGAGGAAACCACACACACACACACACACACACACACACACACACACACACACAGTCTTACAGAAGCATGATTGTAAAGTATTTAGCGTCATTCTTTATACAACTTCTATCTATCACCAAGAGTCTACAGCCATGCTAGCAGCTCTGTCAGGCTGAGATATTTCATATTTGGACTAAAGTGGTGGACAGACCGAACAACCGCTTTCCCAACAGCCAAGCGGCTAGCGTGGTTAAAAATCCTTAATACTTATACTGTAGCAAAGTTGCCCGCATAATCTCTACGTCATGTTTTGTGTTATAACTATATATTTGTATACACATTTTTACTGTATTTTTACTACAACCACTCCTTGAAGTTACATACTTTATACCTTTAGTTTTGAAATAGGCTGTTAAATAAAGTAGTTTGCCATAACACCTGTGAGGAAAACTGCTAAAAAAAAAAAAAAAAGACGTAGTGTTAACCCTGACACTACGTACACGTGCAACACTCTGCCCACTGAGCTGTACGAGATGCAAGGGATCACAACACATAATTATGGATCCACATATTGTGATTGCAATGTCAGTCAGTGGTTTCTCTTACCGTATAAAGCTCATTGAGAACTTTCATCAGGTCCTCTTGCAGCTGTACCCCGACCTCTTTGCTCTGAAGGGACGGAGAGAAGATGACAGATTAATGCAGCTCAGCGCCATTACTTCTGTCCATCTACCTGGTCATCTCTCCCCCAACTAATGATATCCATGCCACTCGGTCATGTGGTCAACCTACTGCCCCATCATCAATCAAGACTGAATTATCTGGCTAAATGGGAGTGGAGGAGTTGCTAGTCCAGATTAATGAGCAAGGCAGTAATGGACTTGATGGATGCAGACTTTAAGGAGAAAGCTGCATATACTGATCTTTACAAGTTGGCAAGGAGGAAAAACGAGCAAGCAGAGAGTGCAAGAGGACAACAGAGCCAAAGACAGAGGGCAACATGACGAATTTGCTTAAGCTAAAAAAGAGACAAAAAAGGGAGGACAGGGAGTAATACAGGCACTACCATTCTCCAGACATAACTGCCGGGAGCCACTGGTGTCTGATGATTTCACATCCCACAACCCACAGATCAGAAGACTCCACACAAACACACAAGTGCACATACACAAACACACAAAGCATTCACAGCGCCTCCTATACTTTTAAAAGGACACCATTCAGACTGGGTTGAAATAATGATGCAAAGAGAGGCATAACATAGCGACAAAGGAACCACACTGTATGTGTTCACACAAATTCACACACACACAAACAGAATTGACTGAAAGCAGACATGTAAAAAAAAAAAGCAGGGGACAAGCATGGGGGGGGGGGATAAACGAGGAGATAGAAAGAAAAAAAATGGTTGAGGAATGCAGACTGAAAGCATGAACAGATTTCTCCAGCGCATGTTGAGCATCTGTCTTCTCCTGGAAGAGGGCACAGAAGGGGGATGGTAAAAAAGCCAGTAAAAAAAGTGAAGCGTGGTAGGGTGAATGTTGTCTCATGAAATAAAGGTGGTGTAATGTGAAGGAAAAGGGAAGGGGAAGAAGATGTTTACATGCTGACGGAGAGAGGTGGGAGGGTTATGGAGAAAAGGAAACAGAAATCATAATCATTAAACTATTTGGGAGAATTCCAGAGAGCAAAAAGGCCAGGAACCGAGGGAGAAAGAGACAGGGAGGAGATTTAAAGTAGCGCAGCAGACGAAAGAGGTAACAGGATAACTAATGTACTGTAGGAGGCTGTAGGAGACTACAGCCAATCAAAAAGCAACCATCCATGGCCGAGCCCTCCTGTCTACAAACTGTGGATCTTGACCTAATGGACTTATCATCTTGTCTCTGGTCGTCTTGTTAGGTTCGGCAAGAACCGCAACAGGAACTAGCAACTAGCACACTTCATTACCCCCGTGAAATCTGTGTACTGTGTGTTTGACTCATTAGTGCTTCCCCTCTTTCTTTGACGAGATCTCAAACACTCTCGCTGCGCTTACAGCATCATTCTGCACTGCTTTCCACACTGGCTGAGATAAATGTGATGACTTCTCTAATATGGGTCGTGGTGTTCGTGCGTGTGTGTGATGCGCGTGCCATGGCCCATGGCACTACTGGTACTCATGCCACTGACTGGAAATGTTATAAATGAACTAATTATCTCCTTACTTAGCCATCAGAGGATTCTCTGTGTGGATGTGTTCAGCCTGTTTGTGACCCAGACATGATGGAAGCAACCCTCGTGCCAAAGAACAAGCAAAATAAAAACAGAAATCAATGCCCATGACTCGACCGAGATTGAGACAAACGGGGGGGAGAAAGTGTATTTTTTGTACTGGTTTATCAGCTGAGGGTGGAGGTTTGTGTGCGATTGTGTTCTCATCGCCTGCGATCTGACTGTAAATGTAGTTCAAAGACAACCTATCGCCTTGGAAATCAGCAGCCTCTGCCATGACATTCCAGGCACAGGCTGCTACACTTTGCCTTCCACAGACACACTTATCTTGCTATACTTGTGAAGGCTTTTCACTGAATACATTCTTTTCCTACACCCTATCCTTAGCCCTTTTCACTTTGATCCTTACCTTAACCCTTTATATTTTAACCTAAACCTAGTTCGAGGCTATATGCACTCATCCTTTGAAGAGGTAACAATTAGCCAAAATGACCTCACCTTTTGAAATGTCATCGCTCTGAAAGTCGTGCGGAACAAACAAGGATGCATGTAGATCCAACCATGAAGAGTAAGTGTAAGTTCAAATATATGAATTCATGACTCGCTCTAAAAGCCCTGCTGTTAGCACTACAGTAGTTTGGAGTTTTAAAGAACATACATGCACACTGAATTCCTGCTTGTATCTCAGTGTGATACACTTGACATTGACCTTACAGCGGCAGTCCAAAAAAATAAAATAAACAAAAATAAACAACAACAAAAAAAATTTGGTCTAATACGCCCAGCCTGGAGATGAACGACTGTCTCTCAGCGGACGACCTTGGTATTTGCTCTACAAGGTCACCGTAAGCTCTGATCTCCAGAGAAACCTCTTCATCCCCTCTCTCTGTTCTCTCTATTGTCCTTTCATGTTGCCCCCTCTCTCTCTATTCCAACTCCCTCAGTTCTCTTTTTCTGTACTTCCTCCACATCTTATATTTCTCCCCATCACCGTGTCCTTTCTCTCAGGCTAGCAAGGCAGAGATCAGAGGAGACAGGAATGACGCTACTGTATGAAACACAGACAACAGAAACTCTCCTGGCCTGAGGTGCAGCTGACTTGCCGTCAGTCAATAAATCAGACAGAAAACAGATGCTAGAGAGACGGATGGGGAGGGCATACGCATGACACGGATTCAGCAAATCAGGCAAATGTAGTCTTGCTGTGTCTGTGTGTGTTTGAGTGGGCGTTACCTTCTTAAAGAGGCGTCCCGAATCTTCGCTGATCTGTGCGAAGCGGGGGATGATGTTGTTGAGGTAGAGGTCAGACAGCGTGGCGTGGTCACGGCTCTCCCTCTTCACCTGAAGCAGCAACAGGTTCCAGCAGTTCACTGGGGATAAGATGCTGTGCTCCTTCCTACGCACAGAGAAACAGATTCTTAAAACGACCTCCAAGCATCGTTTTAGAGCATTAAGTCTCTTTCATCTTCTAATTTCCCCTACTTTCATCCTGCTGATAGATGTGCACACACACAAGCCTAATTCATGTACAGCAAATGCGAGACAAGCATACCGACAAAAAAAAATCACTGTTTTCACAAAGATGAGACAAGGCACACTCTCTCTCACACTCTCTCTCTCTCACACACACACACACACACACACACACACACACACACACACACACACACACACACACACACACACACACACAGTAATGATTTCACTAACAGTCAAATAATACCTCAGTACTGTTTCATTGTCTTTGCTTCAAGTGCCCATGAAGCCATTACACAAATGTCACACTGTCAATGTGCACACATCCTCTTTAAGACGGACAGAGAAAGTCTTTGACCTAGAGGTACAGAGTTCACAGCCAGTGCATGTGATATGTTTCTGTCACTGGTCAGATGACATACTGAGTGTAATAACAATTATTTCAAGGAAAAGAGGGGGTGGAAAAATCCACCAGCACACGTATTACGACGCCCAAATACTGAAACTCTCCATGCTAAACTTGAGCAACAGTCATGTGGACACACGTGTGTTTGTATCACTTTCTGCTCCAACTTCTCTCTGCTGTCTGTCTTCACCAGTTGCACAACACTTTTCTCCACCAAAAACAGGACCGCAGTTCCTCTATTTGCTCAAGCAACCGGCCTCTCTGCCTCTATGTTACATGTCGCCCTCAGCCCACCAGTGATCGCCATGGTAATGGCACTGCAGCACTGGGTGAAATATCACCTTACCCTCTGTGACCCTTAGCTATCACAAGGTAAACACCGAAATGTCACTGGCCCTCTGAAGGTCTCACAGTGCACGCTGGGAACATAGTCAGTCCGCAGGCCAGGTGCTGCCAGTGACTCACTTTGGAAGGAAAATGCTAAATGGTCATTTACATTCAGGATCAAAACTCATAGCATTAAACAGGGCATCGCTGCTGGCAGTTTTGTACAACTGACGCAAATTGAACACATAAATGTTCACTGAACTAAAGATTAGGTCCAACTGCTCTGTCGAGGTGACAGGCTGATTGGGATTATGGTTTATGGAATCTTGGTTAAGATTCCTGGCACAGTACAAGTATTTTATTAATAAAAGACACCAGAGCATGTTGTATCAACATTTCATTAGATTTGGAGTGCCATGAAAAGTAGTTTGTGAATCAAAGGAGTAATTTGTGAGACTTTTTTCAGTAATAAAAAAGGTAAAATAATAAAATAAAGAGAGAACAAAGACGCTCTCTAACTTGCCATGCTCAAATTAAATGTTTACTCTTCAACACTTGTGCTTATTAGGGTATTATACGGTAACTATGACTGGGGAATTCAAAAATGTTGTATTCCTGCACTATACTGAAGGAAATGCTGTGCTATTAGTACTGAACAGATTTACACAACAGATGCAAAACTGCTAATTCCAGTCCACGTGTGGTCATACGACCATGTGAAAACCCACAGTGAAATAATATGTCGCTGTAGCCATGGGTTGTGTAAGGGGCTGCAGCTTATTAACAGTAAAGCTGGCCTAATATTTAGCATAAGGATTGGCTTTGAATCAGTTTGCAACCTGTGAGGGCTTCTCCATGTGACCAATCAGTCTGTCAGCCTCAGGGCACGCGCACACACACACACACACACACACACACACACACAGACACAAACACACACAATACAGTTAAACCATGTAACTTCCTAGCACTCCTGTATGCAGTCTGCCAAATAGCAGGAATACCAGGGGTTTCCATGGGATCAACACACACACACTCAGAACCCTCACACCGCACATTGCTTGGAGCTCCATCAACGCCTGGCGCACACACACACACACACACACACACACACACACACACACACACACACACACACACACACAACCGGAAAATAGCTAGAATTCCAGCATGGCACCCGGACTGAGCAGCAGCAGATGCAGGAAGAAGTTAAATACACAGATGTTGGATGAAGAGACAAGAAAAACAAGAGTGGGAAAAGAGCAGATAGAGAAATAAATGTTTAAGATTGAATTGTATTTTGTATTGCCTTTTGACATCTAGTCAGATTATGACATGAACAGACCTGCTGAGGCAGCAGCAGTGGCTGACCCGCTCAACTACATATTTTATTCTCTGTACTTTGCCCTCCCTTCTCCTCTGCTCTCCTTTCCTCCCCCAATATGCAACATAGGGACACTCCGCAACTGTCAGTATTGATCTGAGCTGGAGGGTGTGTGTGTGTGTGTGTGTGTGTGTGTGTGTGTGTGTGTGTGTGTGTGTGTGTGTGTGTGTGTGTGTGTGTGTGTGTGTGTGTGTGTGTGTGTGTGTGTGTGTGTGTGTGTCCGTCCGTCCGTCCGTCCCCTCTTTGGTGGAATTGGGTTTCGTTTAACGGCCCTATCGATCCCCGTTAGTCTGTGCCTGACGTGAGAGAGCATGGATGTGGGTTTGCCCCCAGCAGAGAAATTAATGTTTCTGGAAAAGTGCACAATACACGAGAAAAGAGAACAAGAACAGTGCAGGGAAAAAGAGGAAGATGGCTGTAGAGGAGGTCATGGTTAACAGGAAGCCAGAGAAAGAAATAAGACAAGCAGAAAAAAAGTCTGCCAGTTCTTCCTCTACTGAAAATGGCTACCAAAACACCTACAGTACAATTATAATGACAAATATCAAAGCAGGCAACAAAAGAAAAAAAAAAACATTTATCCTAATTGTTTGCTTAATTCTCTTTACAACTAATTTCATCAACAGCAGTAAAACAAATGCTACGTCTTTGCAACCCTGCTGCACAGCCACATCTCATATTATTGAGATGCATGGAATGATGAGGAATGGTATCTACTAAAGGGGTCTTCTTTGTTCAGCTACTACTTGTGTCCCCATGGGTTGTTTGGAATAAAAACACAGTATTGCAGTAATGATGCATTAATGACACTGCAGTAATGATCACAGAGCCCTACAGCCACTTCAGATCAGCAGCAGTGATCAATCATTAAAGAGATTCTCATCGAAGGGGTGTTGATGACACTTCTGCATACGTTACACCTTTCTTGCTCAATGCTCCTCTGTATTTAAGGTAATGAAACTTCCTCCGTGATGGTGGATCGTGGTCACAGGCTAAAAGACAGAGGAGCGAGGATGGAAGAAGGCATATCTATAATGTAAAGCACCCTCTGCCTCAATTTCTCTGTGATATGGCTCCACTGAGTTTGTGTGTGTGATTTGTGATTAGCTAGCAATTCCGTGAATCCTTCCCCACAGGGAAACAGGCCGCTCCCTGCCACCAAAAACTGCCAGATAAATTATACAAGAACACTTCAAGCTGCTAAAGCTGATGAGCTCCGGTGTGTATTTGTGTGCATCTTATGTATAAAAGGAGGTAGCCGGGGAGAGAGAGAGAGAGAGAGAGAGAGAGAGAAAGACAGGAGTGAGGGAGAAAATCCCTGTTTGGGCAAGGTTACACACACAGCAAGACACTGCAAAATAGTCAGAGCACAAAATCGCCACCTGGCCAATTTCTGGTTGCACACACACACACACACACACACACACACACACACACACACACACACACACACACACACACACACACACACACACACACGCTCTTGCTTATAACAGAAGTGAGCATCCTAATTAAATGTACAAGCTATAATCAGCTGTTTAATTAGATGAAACTGGGAAGCAGTGAGTGATGCAAGTCCAAACTTTCCAGACTGGCAAAAACCAATATGGCCTCCCTCACCATCCCCCTTAGTCACCCTTGTGTTTCATTTTTATTTTTTGCGCATCTCTACTTCTCTTTTCTCAGGAAGGAAGTCACTAATCTTAAAAGCGCTCTATACTGTTTGAAGGGCTAAATAAAAATGTGTTTCATCTTAACCGGAATCTTCAAAAGGAATAATAGCGGTCCAAGGCACTTGAACAAAACAAGTAAAACATAACAACCAGCCTGCTGTCCAGTGTGGTAGTGCTCTCTCTGTGTGTGTGTGTGTGTGTGTGTGTGTGTGTGTGTGTGTGTGTGTGTGTGTGTGTGTGTGTGTGTGTGTGTGTGTGTGTGTGTGTGTGTGTGTGTGTGTGTGTGTGTGTGTGTGTGTGTGTGTGTCCCATACTTGAGAAGATGGTCCTTGGTGCTGCGGGTCTTGGTGAGGAACCTCTCGGCCAGCTTTTCAAGGTTGCGGCTGTAGTCCACCTCGATCTCTGCCTTCTTTCTGAAGAAGTCCTGCAGGTCCTGCAGCAGCTGCACCCTCAGCTCACACTGCTGATCCAGACACTTGAGCTGCTCCACCAGCTGGGCTCGGACCTCTGCCGGGGGTGATAGAGAGACAGAGACGAGTTTAACCTCTTTGTAAAATGTATTGTGCCAAACACAATCCAGGTGTGATCAACAACATATTGAGGCCACAACGGACAGTATACACAGAATGGTTGTTCTAAAATCAAAGGCCTCTTTTCTCTTAAAAAAAAAAAAAAAAAAAAAAAAAAAAGTAAACTACATGCAATTATCCATACAGCTGGGGGTGTAGTCTGCATACATATGGTTGACAGTGCAGTACTATCATTAAGATACGTGCCACAACAATGTGTAAGACGCTTAAGTCTAAAGCAGTTTCCGCTTTACATGGAATGAAGCCCAGCTGGAACACCTGGCAGGGCCCTGGCACATCAGCCTGGAGACATGCTGAAATCCACCCCCCCCCCCCCTCCCACCAGTCTGCAAAACATAAGACTGCTGTGCATGTGTATACATCATCATATTCATATGCGTGTGAGCATTTGTGTGTGTGCGCGATCAGCTTTCGTCTTCCACACACAGATCTCCAGAGGCAGTCATTTATCCCAGCTTATCACTTTTCATTTTCCTCCTACCTCCTTCCCCTCTCCCCCCTCTATGCTGCTCTCAGGTCTGGCCTCAAATTAATAGAGTGCACTCAGTGCAGACACACTCAGTAACCATATTCAATCACAAAAACTGCCCATGGCAGTTATAGACTGGGACACACAAAGCGTCTGCAGCAACACGTGCACACGCATGCACACCCATGGACACACAGACACAGACACACACACACACACTATGATGGTGATAAGTTGGATCAGTGGTGACAGCTGACAGATTAATGCTATGCTCTCATAGCTGCCTGCCATTGCCAAGTCGGCTGCACATACATCCTTTTAAAGAGTAAAGAAACAACACACACACTTCTCCAATTGCCAGCCTGTGCAACTGTATTATGGCTAGTTTACCACAGCTGTCCTACCTTTACAACGGTGGCTGTAGAGAAAGCGGACGGTTTTGGCTTCCATCCTGGCTTCAGTGCGGTATAGGCTCCCCTCCTCATATACACACACTAATTCAAACACACACAATCACAGGCAGACAGTCAGCCGTCCGTCCGGCAGGCCGACAGCGACTGGTAATGCTGTTAATTGTGTTTAACAGCTGAGAGTGCAGTTTCTCATTACCACAAAGAGAAGTGGGATATCTAAATGTGTCTGTGACAACCCCCCCTTCTCCCTCCCTCCCTCCCTCTCACAAACACAGACCTAAACATTGTGCCACTAGCCACTGGCTGTGTCCGCTCACAGTCATTTTTTACAGATTAAAAGGCAAGAACAGAGGAACATTATGACACTACGGCACAAACACTCACATACGAAAAAAATAAATGCACACACACAGAGTCTGTGTCTATGCTAATGACCTGGTGTGAATATTTGCTTTGACAACACGTGTTATTGTCCCGTGGTCTGTGTGTTTTTGTGGTCTGTGTGTGTGTGTGTTTATGTGTAATTTCCTCATTGCGCAGCGCTGCCAATGATAGGGAATGAGTCTGTGTCCTGCCTCTCAAGGCTGCAACACAAAACCTTGAGAAGGCGGCCTTGTAATTAACCGATCCAACACAACAAGATGCACCACATGCACAAACATATCAAATAAAAACAAGTGCTCCCATCCATAAGGAGCTCAAAGGCAGGTTTGGTAACTATTTCCAAAATACACTTTTTTATATATATATATATATATATATATATATATATATATATATATATATATATATATATATATATATATATATATATATATATATATATATATATATATATATATATATATATATTTTGTTTTAAATGGTCTTTACACTTGACAGCAATAAATAACTTATGGGCTCTGAAAAAGGAGTGAAAAAGATCCATCATCTGTTCCTGCTGTAATATGGTAAAAAAAACACCCACCAATCACCAATCTGCTTGGAAAGAACCAATGAAATGCCTCCTTGCCCTGCTGCGCATACTCTACCCCTCCCGTGTACAAGCTTAAGCTCAATGTGCGCCGCTGCTGCCGGAGTTACTGCAAGTCTACTGGAGAATGGACTTCCTCATGTCTGTTTTAAACATTTGGTATGATAATATTAGGTGTTTTCTTACCGGTGAATGAGACATGATGTAGTTTTGATGAGTGAAACTGCGGTCCTTTCTGCGCTCTGCTCTGAAGCAGCGATGTGCCTGTGCGTGGGTCGGAGCCCCAAGGGCAGGGGGAAGGGTTAGACGGAGCCCCGAGGAGATGCTACTTTCAAATCTTACTAGCTTTTCAACATTACCAGCCCTGCCTTTAAGAAGGTAAAGGAAAGCATAAGGTAATCCGCAGGGTGGCGGAGGATACGTAGACAGAAAATGTGACAGCAGTCCTATGCGACCCCAATGTTTAGAAAGCAGGTTTAATGGGGGTAACATGTATTATTATAATAAGGAGGCCATGCACTGTGCCCCGAAACCCCTCTCAGGCCCCTTACAGTCACATTATGATAAGAGTGATTCTGGCCACACGCTATATGGCTGTGTGGCTCAACCAAAGCTAACCCTGAGTCCTTTAACACAGTTATCGTCAAACAAGAGGAGTGGTTGCTGAGAGACGGGGAGCTTGGTAAAGCAAAGAGGAGAGATGCCACCACAAAAGATCGATGTGGGGTGCCTGGTTAGCTCACCTGGTTGAGCGTGTGCCTCATGTACAGAGGCTCAGTCCTCGCAGGTTTGATTCCAACCTGCGGCCCTTTGCATGGCATTCCCCTTCTCTCTCTTTCAAGACTTCAGCTATTCTATCAAACAAAGGCCTAAAATGCCCCCCCCCCTATCCCTCTGTAATGGTCATCATCCCCTGACCCAAGTAAGAAGTAGGATGTGAACTGGAATGTGACCCCCCTCTAGACAGCCCAGTCACATTTTCCAGGCAGATGAGAGCAGGTCTTGTAATCAGGCTCTGGGATTCTACATTACTGATGCTCTCTATTCTCTTTTTTCCTTCCTTCCTCCTCCTCCTCCTTCTCCTCCTTCGTCTGTAGGGCTGAGGGCTGTCTGGCTCCGTCTGCACAAGCCTTGTCCATACACTTTTCCCTTTGTTCACCACCAACACCACGACCAAACTCAAAACTACTCTGCAAAAGGAGATGGTTGCAAAACCTTTGAAGCAGCTTTTCCTCTGGGATTTTCATTTTCTTGTATAACAGACCTGTCTACATACTGTACTTGTCGACCTAAGGTATTTAGTGATGTCACAGTACATCAAACGCCCCATGATCACTCCCTCAGTGGCAAACCATACCAATCTATGCATCTGTTGTTTAATCTTTGCAGCTCTACCAACATTGAGTAATTCATTTGTTGTCAACTATTAATCGGCAACTAGTTTAAAAATCGATTCATCGGATTTGAATAATAATTTGAGTAATTTTTTGAGAAAGAAATGTCAAAATGCTCTGATTCCAGCTTCTTAAATTGGAATATTTTCTGGTTTTGTACTTCTCTATGACAGTAAACTGAATATCTTTGAGTTGTGGACAAAACAAGACATTTAAGGATGTCATCTTGGGCTTTGGGAAACATCTTTTAAATCTTTTAAGTCAAGAAAATAATCAACAGATTAATCAACAATGAAAATAATTGTAAGTTGTGTAACGGTACTTCCCTGGTGTAGAGCTACTGTATATATACATACTGTAGCTATGTACATTTACAAATTTACAAAGTCAATTTTGTGCCGTATTTCAACATTCACAGAGCTGACAGTCCTCGTATGTCGTATGGATCGGTGTTGATTGTGTGGAGGGTGGGGTGCGGTGGGGGGTATGGCTTTCTATGGACAAACAATCTCTCTCTCAAACCATTTTATTCAACCTGCCGCTCCTCATCATCCATTATTGATTAGTTTGTTTATTCCGACCCAGAAAAAGGAAGATGAAAAGAGATGATAGATGGAGACAGCATAACCACACTAGAATGACATTACCATCGTGGTCAATGCCTGCTGCTAATTCTGCAGCGGGCAGACATGTTGTTGCATACAAATATGTGATGAATACTCCAAAAATAAAACTAGAGATGGAAAACAAGATGCTGCCAAAAGGAAACCCAACCAGTCACATATTCCCCTTTTGGCAAGCACTATGTGGAGCCTGAAAGTTGTGTTTTCCCTGAAACATTACCTTTTATAGATGAAGTTATTCAACAAACATACCACCATGTAGTTCGAAACTGACAGAAGTGATGGCGGGCCTGGATGCTGTTCAGAGCTGGCCTAGATACAGGAGCCACACATACTGCTGCTAGCACTCATTATACCTGAAAACACCCTGGGCTATGGGCACAACACACACACACACACACAGCGATGTGACACTGAGTCCAAGCTGTCACTCTGAGCTCTTTTGACGGCAGCTCTGCAGCCTTCTCTTGGAAGCCCCACCCCAGATCTGTCCTCCTTTATTATTGAACTGGTTTACACACACACACACACACACACACACACACACACACACACACACACACACACACGTTTGTGGCACTATCTTTGTGGGGACCCGTAATTGACATAATGCACTCCCTAGCCCCTTACCCTAACCATCACAACTAAATGCCTAACCATAACCCTTACCCTCACCCTAACCATAGCCTAAATCTAACCCTAATCTAAAACTAAGTCTTAACCCTCAAACAGCCCTTTAAACTTGTGGGGTCCAGCATTTTGGCCCCAAAAAAGCTGTCGGGACCCCAAGAATACTGGACTCCCGGTTTTTGGACCCCACGAATATAGTTAAACAAGAGCACGCACACACACACACACACACACACACACACACACACACACACACACACACACACACACACACACACACACACAGCATACACTTTCACACACACATGGTGACTGCTTAACAAGTAGACGTGATGAGTGTTCGAGACAAGGCTTGAACTGGCTGGTGGCCGAGGGAGAGTACAAACAACAGAAGAACAACAGAGAGACACAGATGACAGGTCTGTTCATTGAAAGTATTGTTAAGTATGACCCTTTAGTCTTATTTTTACAGTTTCTACCAAGATACCTCTCGTTAAATACAACACTGCACTTACCAAGTTAACTGCAGAGATTAGGGATGCACTGATCAAACCAGTGCTGTGGTATTATAAAGATTTCCTGATCTCAGCAACTTTGGTGAGATTATTGTCATAATCAACAGAAAGGTCAAAACCAGGAATATGAAATTCAAGTTGTATAAACCGAGATAAT